>JAAXLI020001326.1:23525-47823 GCA_014621495.2 Entosphenus tridentatus | reverse complement strand
TAATCGCATTTCTGCATTTCCCATAAATATGCTAAATTCCTCTTGATATGCAAATTATTTTGTCAAGACGCTCTTCGCCCCTCCATCCCAACATAAATAGTCGCTTCAAGCCTGGGGCGTTCCATTCAGATTCTGTCTCCTTGACAGACCTGTTCTTCACCTGAAGACGGCTACTTGCGTTGTGGCCGAAACGTCGTGAGAATTATTTTATTATGTTTTATTTTTATTATTTTATTAATTTATTTCTACGTGACTTTACCGAAAGAACCAAGAAGATGAATCCCTGCAGTCACGAAAGCTGTAAATCGAAATGTATTACATTTCTCTGTTTTTTTCTTTTTTACCTTTTCCTGTTTCATTGTATATAATGGCAGAGATTAGGGATTAATAAAGTACAACCATAACCACAATAATATAAACAGAAATATATATATATACTGGGAGGGGGGGGACATTTTGAGCATATTTTAATATTATAATTACGGCATTGTCCAGCCCACACCTGTCCACAGCCCTCTCCCGATCCGTTCCCCGCCAGAATGCCCCGAGCCCCCCTCCTGTATCTCCTCGCCCGTTCCTCTCCCTCTCCACTTGGCAGCGAATCCTCTCCATGCCCCTTAACCCACTGTCCATCTCCATTCCTACAGCTGACATCCCTTACACCCGTATCCGTTGCCTCTCAGTCTTCGCCTCCACCTACCCTGCACACAAACTACTTTACGTCACCCGTAAAGAAATGCACTCTACTATAGAGTAAAAAAAATATAATTTATCTACGGAATTTTGGTGATTTTTTTCAGTGTACTGCATCTTATCGTACCCTGGATGATTTGTGTTAAAGTTTACTGCCCTATACTAGTGTCGAGCAGGATATTTTTGTAGTTTCATGGAACGTTGTGTAGGTCTCGGATTACCGCAGCGTCATCGTGACCCTCCATTGTCTTCGTGCAGCTCTCGAGGCGGGGGCGGGGTGAACAAAAAAGACATTGCTCTGATTTACGTCCTTTCAATATTCGTCTCGCACCTTTCAGGAACCCATCCCACCGATGTAAAACCGGGGTTTGACTGGACGACGGCAGTTCGTCCGGTGGGTAAAAGTGGACTGCCAGGCTCAGTGATTTTCGCCACCATTGTTGGAGGGTAAGCGAGACGGTTTGGAAAGGAGCAACCCGCACAATGAGCATTCAAAATACGGCACCTCTTTATTTAATCGGTACACCAACGGATCTCCAGTGCTACACGTGGCTTTGCATTCATGAAAACGTACGTGTTAACATTAACAAATATATTCCGCATACTGGAATGTGCAATGTGATATTCATCCTAATTACCATTTATAATACAGGTGGTCCCCACTTTTATGTCTCTGCAATGCGTTCATATAAACCCCGTGGTCGTAAATCGGGTCGTTGTTATTCGGACACGATATTCCCATAGACAGCAGAATCATCACTTGCCCATGTGTTTTTTTTCTTCCAAAGTCACGTCGGGAAGCAGACTGTTCAAATGCGTTCGGAATCGTTTCGGAAGATGCGTTTTAAATCCAGCTAAATTGATCCACGCATCATATAAACAGCATAGACTGTCAGACTGTCGAAAACTGGAGACAGCCTATAGTACGGTTTTCCTAACCACTTCATATTACTATGCTCATACTAACTATAATATGCAACACTGTACCGGTACTATGATTTAAAATACTGCTCCCATCATAGTTAACACCTACATTGTTGATGAAACCCGATTCAAAAGCTTCTTAGCTCACAGGGCAATTATAAATAAACTTTTCATCTGTTCAAAACTGGACATTACGATATATCATATCAATTATACAATTTAAAATAACAATACATAACATATTATAGAGCAAGACTGGCTCTACGATGTAAATAGGCATCAATAATGGCGGCCCACATTTTACAATATGCACCCTGCAGTTATCAATAATAATAATAATTTACATTTATAAGGCACAATTCATCCATGAACGAAGTCGTGACATAAATACTACAAAGTCCGTAGTCCACTTGTCATAACATGGGAAGTGTAGACCAATCAAAACAGGTGAGTTTTCAGAGAAGACGCAAACGGGCAAGTGGGCTCGCCTCTCTAACCACTGCTGTGGGAGGGCATTCCGTGGTCTTGGCACAGCGCATGCAAAGGCTCGGTCACCCCAGGTGCAGATGATACATCAGCGGATCGGAGAGGTCGTGACGGTACGTGCAGGTGTATCAGTTGTTGAATGTAAAAAAAAAATGTGCAAGGCTCTCCTATCTTAAAGTTACATGTTAATTTCTCACATTAACATCACTAGCCCCGGCCACTTCTTTATGACCCTTGGGCAACACTCATTTCAAACCTTTTAAAACAGTCTGTCTCAGCAGCATACCATGCTTTCCCACCTGATGACGGATGCTTGTGTTGGTACCCGAAACGTCGTGATTTATTTAATTTTATACCTACGTGACTTTACCGAAAGAACCAAAGAGTGTGGATTCCTGCAGTCACGAAAGCTTCAAATCAAGAATGTGCAAGGCTGTTTAAGACATTTGTATGTAGGCAGAACTAATTTAATTTGTATCTGAAATTTAATTGGAGGCCAATGCAGATATTTTATTATAGGGGTGGCAATGTGCTCACGGGATGAGGTTTGCGTGAGCATCCTGGCGGCCACATTCTGGACCAGCAGTAGTTGGCCCAAGTTCTTCATCAGAACCCCGAGTATAGTAACAAAGCACTGCAATAATCTCTGAGAAAAAGTGTATAAATTATCAATTTCTAGTTTAACCGACTCACAGGAGAAGCAGCTGTTTTGGAGATCAGATTAACCATTACACTATAGAATCAACCTTTTTTGTCAGCAAGTATAAATGTACATCAAACGTGCAACGTGAACACGCTGGTGTCACAATTTCGCTCTGTAAGTAGATTAATACCCCGACTTAAATACCCACTGTTAACTCTATTTGTGAAATACATCGCCACTTTATTTTTCATACCGCTACCTGATTTGCATCGCCTCTCAGCCTTCGCCTCCACCTACCATGTACATCGCTTTGATTTATGTAATTTCCATATCCGTTGCACATTCCAGGAATGCATCACCGACACAAACAGGTGTATTACTGTAAAAGGCCTCCATCCCGTCTCGAAACCTAGCAAAGGTCACCTCGTGTTGTGAATTTGAAATAACTTAACGTATTGTTTTAAGTTCACCAGGCTCTTCCATATGTTATAGAAAGTAAAACAAGTGTTATTCTATAATTAAGGATGGCTATAGATTTAATGTTAAACTAAAAAAAACTAACAGTACCGATCCTCCCACAAGGTCATGCGGGCAGATGTGTGGCACAGTTTGGTGCCAGCTATCGTAGAGCGCGGTTCTCTGCGGTGAGTAACAACGTCTTCAAAAACGACGGCGCTACTACACCTCTCTCAGTAACATTGAAGCTGAAATGCAGCCTGCGTTCCGATATTTAGCGGTGAACGGGACCCACTGAGGAACGGTGGTGCAAAAAATGTGGGGAAAGCGTTGGCGCAGTGGTTAGCGCGCTGCGCTACAAACCCCAGCAGAGATCCGAGTTGGATTTCCACTGACGGTCAACACCAGTGCCAATTATCTGAATCAGTTCTGGGCGTGCCCCCTAGGTCGACTTAGGTCTCAAGTGGTGGTGCTGGCCGCCCCCTCGTGTGCAGTGCCGGCCTTCATAGGTGCTAATAATAGCACTTGCCCCTACAGTCTGTAAAGGCTATACGGGGGATCTTTGTCTTTGGGGCCTAAAGTACGGCCCATCAATCCTGAGCTAATCATGAACCAGCACTGCCCAAGCGGTTTTTAATGCGGTTATCACGCCCTCCCAAACACATTCGTGCGAATGTTTGCACCATGTATAACGAGAAAAAGCACATGGTTTACACAGAGATGCAAGGTGGTCTGATTTGTATTCCAGGCCCCTTGTCATCAGTCTTTAAGCATGGCTGGCTACGTGTGGTGAGAAATAAGTTAAACGTACGGATGTCATTGTCATGAATAAATAAATACGATTATTAAAGACGAAATAATAAATATGTTTGACATTCAGGAGATCTCTTTGGCTATTTGTCTGATATGCTTTTTTCTGTTGGGAAATCCTGAAAGAACCGTTAAGCGTGTCTGATCATCTGTTAACAGTTCCCCAGATTTGACGCAATTTTCTATCAAAAGCATTTAATGTAGCTGCCCCAAAGTGTTTGTAACCACCTAGTCTCGTCTCTTGGTATCTCCCTTCTGGCTCTCTGTCATCATTTCAAATCACCCTATGATTACCATCACTGACTTTGAAGTGTGACTGTAATTTTAGAAAATAATTACTGCTATTAAGTTACATTTTTTTTATGTAATTGCGGAATTGTTTGTTGTCTGTCGGCTGGCAAGAGTTGCATGGCAACTTAGCCACGTAAAATATAAAAAATAACTATTTTATATACCAGGTAAGGCACACTAAATACTCTAAACTCATGTTGGTTATCATGTTGATTCACCTCCAATTAGCACGGTAGGCTACGTATGGTTCAAAAGAAGTTCAGTCCATGCAACAACCATGGGGAGAAAGAGAGAGAACATGCGGACTCCAAATATACAACAGGCATCGTCAGAATCGGGAGTGAACCCACGACCTCCTGCATAACATGCGAGGGAGATAACATCTCACTGCCACCGCAGATCTGCATGCAGAGAGAGACAGAAAAAGAAATGAGATCTGTAGAAGAACTGATTCCCAGCTCTGTAGATCACAGTAGCCAGCATTCTTCTTGGTGGCATTTATGAAAGAAGCTCTTCCCTTCGTCATTCTGCTAAGGACGACCAGGAGGAAGAGAGAGAGAGGTGTGGCACAAAAGTCAGGACACATAGCATTGTCGTTATACAGGGTGGCACAAAAGTCAGGACACATAGGGTTATTGTTATACAGGGTGGCCGAAAAGTCAGGACACAGAACGTTACTACAGGATATTATATTTATGTTAACGAATGTTGAAACTGACTTTCATTATTAACATTTTGCACGTATGCATGAATTATCTTTTGAAAATAGTTTAGGATTTTTTTTCACAACCAGTATCCATAATAGAGGTTTTTTGGGTTAGATAGCTACGGACGAAGTGCTGCGTGGAAGCAAATAATAAAATAATACATTGTATAAATGCATGCCTATACAGGTCACCATACTTCAAGAGGGATTATCGTTGGTACGGCTATTCTAATAAACACAATGGACAGGAAGGACAAGATCAAAGGGCTCGCATAATGCACATGCATAATGTACGTTGACTCAGTAATCCCCCCCCCCCCACTTTGCACAAGAGGGCAGAAGTGTGGTCACCACATTTACGCCTCTATGTAAGAAACAAAACAGGTGGACTTCTCCACAAATCTGGCTGTCGCCTGATGAAGCGAGTTGTATTAACTGGCGAAACGTAGTAATCAGATTGCAAATGTTGTGGCTTGGCTCTCCAACACACCGGTGTGCTGTACTAGTGACGATTTGGCATTTTCTGTTTACATGACAACCCTTACTAGTTGGCTGTGTCGGGTGGTGGCCTGTTTTAACGACACATTTATATATTTACGTGATCTAACCCCAAAAAAACTCTAATGGAGGGTGCATACTCCTTTACATGTTCATCCAGGAAGAAGAAAAGGGATATAAATAATAACGAAAATAATAATAAGTAAAATGTTAACTTAAAGAATTAAACTGTTTTATTGCGAGTGTTAAAATAAATTTCATAATCTTACTCTATTCCCCTATCCTCTTACTCGGTTGTTCGCGAACAACACTTGCCCCAACATCCCTGTCAAAGGCTACACGGCAAATCCTTGTCTGTAATGAAAAGATATATAAATTTGTTCACTAATAATATAATCATCCCACGGAATAGAAGCGATCCTCGTCTTGCAAAGGGGTTCCGTTTCTGACACCAATTTTAGTCTTTCGCGTTCTCTCTCTACCCATGGTCGTAGTGTGGATTTTTATCTGGGTCCTTTGTTTTTTGCCACCACATTTAGAATCAACATGCATTTAGAGGATTTGGCTACTGCTATAAAACCCCACATGATGATAATATAAATACATGTAATATTAATAAATAACATGTAAAATAAAGTAATGTAAAAAGAAAATCTGTTTTATTTTCAGGTACTTTAAGTCCTGGAAGGGGCATAATGAGTCCCAGCAGGAAGCTGGGGACTTGTTACATCTAGCGGAAAATCACTGAGCCAAACAAAATGTATTCCACAGTTCGGCTCGCAAGTTATAAACGAAAGTCAGAGGGTTAAAAATAATGTCTTATGGCGTTCCATTCGTAATTGTGGACGTGCTTAAGTGTAGATGTTCGTAAGTCAGGTGGATGTTCGTAAGTATGGATGTTTGTAAGTCGGATGTCTGTACCTGTCTCGATGGAGGGATTGAGATGTTCCTTCTCTCTGAAACAAAGAAAGCAGAGGCTTCGGTTAAACGTGAGTCCAGCAACTCCTCGTGTAACATGCTAGGAGTAGATGCGTTCCTGAAAAATGTGAACTGCGTTGAGTTTAAACGCATTATAAGCAAAAACTATTCCGCCATAAATAACGTAGCAACAATAACGTTTGATGAAATATGATGTATTACGCACTCCACACAGTGACATGGCGTGAAAAATAACTGAAGGCACGCCGACATTGCGTTACTGCATCACTCTGCGCACTGATTCACTGTACCGCTCAGCCACGCAGCTCAATAAAGTAGTTTGTCATCGACTGCTCGGAAACAGCATTATAACGACGTGTGAGCCACGTTATAATAGCGTGTGTTTTCTGTGTTATGACGGTGCGCATGCCATGCTATAACTGTGCACGAATTTCGAATATAAACTGCTTATTAATGATGTTACTTTACTTCCATACCCAACAAGGACACCAAAGTAATAATAATTATTTTATGTTTGAACAAACTTAGGTCTAATCGAATCTGTCACCCTGTATAACAAGAACCCGATTTTTCCTAACTGTTGGACCATCCTGGCCAATGTGGAACGTACTTATTCATTTGCTTCTCTTCATCTGCCTCCACTCTCTTCTTTCTCGATGGCCTCCTGCACCTATCGCCAGCACAGCACAGGGTAGCAGTGGTCACAACGAGAGAGCAGAGATCAACAAACATCCACAAGCATCCACAGACATTCACAAACATCCACAGAGATCCACACACATCCACAGGGATCCACAAGCATCCACAGACATCCACAGACATTGACAGACATCAAAAAACATTCACAAGCATCCACAAACATCCCCAAACATCCATAAGCATCAACAAGCATCCACACGGGCAACACTGACTTTGTGCAGTGTTGGTTCTATAGGCAGCGTTGTGTCTATGGGCATTCTTGTGTCCATGGGCAGGGTTGATTCTATGGTGCAGTGTTGAGTCTATGAGGGGCACTCTTGTGCCTTTGGGCAGTGTTGTGTCTATGGACTCTGTTGAGTTTATCGGCAGTGCTGAGTCTATGGGCCGTGTTGAGTCTATGGGGGACAGTGTTGAGTCTATGGGCCGTGTTGAGCCTATGGGGGCAGTTTTGAGTCTATGGGGGCAGTGTTGAGTCTATGGGCAGTGTTGAGTCCATCCCTGCACACTATCACCCTATTTCATTGCTTTCCTACTACTCCGAACTCGTTGTTGTTCGATCCGACTCACTACCTACACCTCTTCTCACTCTATCCCCTACACCAGTCTGATTTCCCCCCACTCCATTTGACCGAAACCGCTCTCCTCCACGTGCACATCAACTTGGCTAACTCACGTCACTCAGACCTTTCGTCTGTCATAATTTCGCTCGACCTGTCCGCAGCTTTCAACACCCTTGATCACTCCATCCTCTTATTCACTCTGTCTAACCTCGGTATCTCTAGTGCCCCACTTCATTGGCTCTGCTCTTAGCTCACTTCCCGTTCATCCACTGTTTATTTTAACCGTGGTTATTCCTCCCCCATCCCCCAGGGTTCTGGACTTGGTCCTCTCCTATTCTCCCTTTACACGTTCCCCCTCGAGCCCATCCTTTCTTCTTTCAATCTCTCTCATCACCTATTCGCCAACGACACTCAAGTCTTCTTTTTCTTTCAGGCTCTTACTCCCGACCTTTCCGACCACATCTCATCCTGCCTAATGGCCATCCAAGCATGGATGACACAACATTTCCTTTGTACTTCCCCACCTCCCGCTCTCCTCCTCCTCCCCCCCTCTTCATATCTTTCCCCCAGCTCAGTCTCACTTCCTTCGCTTCTGTACAAATTATTGGCATCACCTTTGATTTCTCATTTTCCTTCCCTACCCACATCGCCAACACCACTTCCATGCCACTTCCATATATTCAACATCAGAAAAATGATCCCCCTCATCACTATCACTGCTGCGAAACTTCTTGTGCACTCCCTTAGTTTTCACTCGTCTGGATTATTGAGACTCGTTCCTGGTTGGTCTCCTTGCCGACGCCCTTGCACCTCTTACCTCTCTTTTCTCATTTCCTTATATATCCCATCACGCCTGCTCTGGTCACAAGCTGCCTATCTTCTTGCGGTCCCTCCTCCACGCTGCGGCCGATCTCGCTTTCGCTCCTTCTCTCTGCTTGCTTCCTTACACTGGAACAAACTCCTTCTCCACATCCAACTCTCCCCCTCGCTCTCCACTTTTCGCATTGCCCTCAGGTCCTATCTCCTTTCTCTTGCCTTTTCCCTTCCTCTTCCGCCACCCAAACCAGCACAACCTAGCGCCCCTAACCCCTCCCCAGCCACAGCCTCCACCTTTGCTCCTTTCCCCCTAGTCACTACCCCATTCCTATCCCTTATTTTGCCATTTTGTACTATAGTCGGTAAGCATTTTCAAGTGCTTTGGCGAACGGTGCTTTATAAATCCAAAATATAATATAATGGGGGGCAGTGTTGAGTTTACCGGCAGTGCCGACTCTATGGGAAGTGTGTGACTCACCATTTTTTAACAGCGACGCAGATCGCCAGGAGAATGGCAATCACCACGATCAGCACGATGGCAGCAATGACTCCGATCCTCTCGGAGGCTATAGGCAAGGCCATAGGGCTGTCCATCTTGGGAGTCACTGCATGAACCAAACACAAACGGGATCCCCACCTCCTCCTCCTAATGCTCATGCCATCACAGGGACAGCTGACATTGTGTATATATGTGTGTATTTATGTTGATTGGTGTCGTCGTGTAGCGGTTTGTGCACTGCGCTATGAACTCGGCGACACAAGTTTGATTCTCGCTCATGGCCACCAACACCAGTAACAATTATCTGAACCGGTTCTGGGCCTCCCTTAGGTCGATTCAGCGTTAAATGAGTACCTGGTGTGGTAATTAAACTTTGTCACTATGGAAACAAAGGCGACAGGACATGGTGCTGGCCACCCACCCCTCGTGTGCCATTCCGACCTTCATAGGTGCTCGCTTACAGCACTTGTAAAAGGCTATATGGGAGATGTTAGATACTGCCGTCTTGATCGTCAGCATTTTATTAGCGGAGAACATCACAAGTCCTATGCACAGACTGGGTTGACTTGTTGATGGGTGGTTTGAGTACAGCAGTCCCTCGACGACATGCCACAGAGCACGGGGGTCATGAGACGACTCATTCACGTACAGAACATAGAACTGTCTGCAAAACTCAATAGTATGTCGGTTATCAAATCTGCAGGTGGCTCTGTAAGCGAGTAGTTGTACAGTCTCGAAACCAGAGACATTGATTGTCCAGGCGGTCCCCTAGGTTAAATAAAACATATACTGGTAATTTCTCACTCACCCCGTGGCCTACTCTAGACCCTGAGAGTGACATCCTCCTCCTGCTCTATCCTCGTGCAGCACAGTGTTCCCTGACAGTGGTCGCCAAGGGGGTCCCTTTGGCTAAAGTTACATATAAAGCAACTACTGGTGACTCCTCACTCACTCACTGACTCACCGGAAGATGGACTCAGGACCCTGAGGGTCACGTAGGCCTCTCCTTCATAGTACATGTTGAGTAGCAGGACGCTGCAGCAGTAGGTCCCGGAGTCGGACTCGCGCACATCAGACAAGGAGATGGAGGCGTTGCAGGTCAAGAAGTCTCCGATCCATGCAGCTCGCGGGATCATGGGCCGCGGGACACCGTCCATCATGAGGATCTGGGCCGGCCGGAACGAGGTGGAGATATGTTTATATATAGAGAGAGATATAGAGATGTGTAGAGAAGCATGGTGGGCATGTAGAGATAGATAGAGACACGTAGATATAGAGTGAAAGAGATAATTTTGACTTTTAAAACAACTTTGATTGCTGCCAGCAGCAACAGCACTCGAGGTGATCCCAATACGAAATACAAAATACACAGTCACCAGCAACAAATAACACAAACACTATAAAACCACGTGCTGTGGCGCTAGATGCGCTATGCACAACACAAAAAAGTAATGTGGTGGTGGTCATCGCACCTGCCACACTGACGAGCAAGCACTTTAGAAGGTGAAGATGAGGGTGCCGTTCACGCTGGTACAGAGGGCTTTTCCGGCACCCCAGCGTTCGCAGAAGAGAGAGAGAGATGGAGAGAGACATTTGTGGAGATACGTAGAGACACGAGAGAAAGAGAGCTAGAGAGAGATGTGTAGGGAAGCGTGTGGACACAACGAGAGAGACACCCATTGGAGACACGTAGAGATAGACATACACGGCGAGACAGGCAGAGAGAGACCCATAGAGACACGTCATGAGAGAGATAGATAGAGAGACATGTAGAGAGACAGAGACCCATGGAGACACGTAGTGAGAGACATATAGAGAGAGACGAGTAGAGGCATGTAGAGAGAGAGACTCATAGAGACACGTAGTGAGAGAGGAAGATAGAAATATGTATCGAGACACACACACAGAGATCCATAGACACGTAAAGAGAGATCCATAGAGATGCGTAGAAACAGAGAGAGATCCATAGAGACACGTAGCGAGAGAGAGATATATAGGCGTTGAGATACATATAGACACATAGATATTTATGTATAGAAACGCTTGGGGGACACCATAGATCGTGAGGATCTGGGCCAACAGGACGTGGTGGAGAGATGTTTTGGGGCTCCACGGTGGCTAGATGTAAACTACCTCGCCTGTTTTAAAGGAGGTCGTGGATTCGATAACGACACTCACGATGTCTGTAAATTTGGTGTTTGCGTGTCTCTCTCGCTGTGGTCACGTGGATTTTTCTCTGGTTTCTCTGGGTTTTCCTTTCCACATTTAGCATCAACATCGTGTGTTTAGACGAGTTGGCTGCTACAAATTTCCACGTGGTAAGCCACTTCGTTGAGTTATCATTTGTGAAAGCCAGGTAGCTTTTGAAAAAAACTATGTAGCTCAGTGGGAATTACCTGGTAAAATATTTTTTTTTTTAATACTTTTATAGAAAATTATATTATATTTCAAACCGTACAGTCGTAAAAGAGAAATTACTTCAACAAATGCAGCATAGTGAAGAAACGTAATTGTATAGCTATTTATAGAGTACCAGAGATCAATATAACGTATCATTTATTTATTCATTTCTGTGTGCTTATTGTTTTACTTTATTTTTAGCTTGCTGTATTAAATAATAGTAAAAAAATTCCAAAGTTCGTTATCACGAAACTTAATTTATAGACTATACAATGCATATCGAGGTATTGCTGTTACTGAATGATTGTTTGACATTTATATTCTACGGGATTATTGCATTCTTAGGGTCGAGCAGTTATATTTGAAGAACCATTTTTTTGCCAGTATCATACGTAATTATCAAATGCTAACATTATTATTACGAGGTCGCTTCTGAAAATAGCCACATAGTTAAGTGACAATTACCTGGTAAAATAAAAGTTTGTTTAGTTGGTATAGATAGTCTATGCATCTCTACGCGTTTTTATATAGGTCTGCGAGTCTCTCACGCATCTCCTCTTACCTTATCCCCTCTCCCAACCATCTCCCACTCCACCACGGTGCTCTGCACGCCAACGGTGCCGCAGGGGAAGGAGCAGCCGAGCGTGGCCGTAGCCCCAGTTTGCACCACCACCACACCCGGCGAGGCCTCCACAGCAAGCCGATCGGCAGCTACCTCCTTGCAGAGCACCGCGCCTGGCACGGCCAGCCAGAGTTGGTGGGAAGGAGGGGGAGGAGGAGGGGGTTGGAGAACAGCATAAGGACAATGCAAACAAACACTGATGTGATGGTAATGTACGCAGTGCCCCTTGAAAATGATTGACCTACACCAGAGCTACAGCCTCCTTGTCTCAGCAAGTATAGTCCAGATAACAACGACAAAGGGCGAGCAGCACAAGGACAATGTGAACAATCACGTTTTCATAATAACGTTACACATTCTCCTTAAAACTGATTGGCCTACACCAAAGCTACAGACTCCTTCTTTATGGTCTTGTCTCTGCACCTGTGTTAAACCAGAGAACAATTCCAAAAGGCGGTACAAGGACAATGCAAACAAACATATGTATGTTGACATTTTTTTCCACCATACGTAGCCAACCGTGCTAATCGGAAGTGCAGGGAAGGCCAACAAACTAAGGAAAAAAAAGCAGTTCCGAAGAAATGGGTTTGCAAATCTAGTTATCGGAAGGAAGAGCGTTCCAGATGGCCGCAGAAGCGCATCTGAAAGCGTGCGAAGATGCAGTGACCCTCTGCGTTCGATGGCTAGCCAATAACCACTGGCTGCCAAGATGACCGGAGTTTGAGTGATGATGGTTTATCATCAAAAATGCATTGATAATAACGAAAGCATTTGATAATGTGCGATACTGCCAAAAAATGGTCCACCGGATATAACTGCTCAAACCGAGCTATGAATGCAATAATTCCGTATAGTAAAAATGTCAAGAAATCATTAAGCACAGCAATACCTCGATATGTGTAGTATATTCTACAAATTAATGTTCGTTACAACGAACTTTGGATTTGTTAACGGTTATTTTACACAGAAAGCTAAAAATAGAGTAAAACAATAAACATACTGAAATGAATAAATAAATGAAAAGCAACAAAATTACGTTTCTTCACAATGCTGCGTTTGTTTCAGTAATTTATCTTTTAATACTGTACGTATTCTTTGGTCTTTCGGTAAAGTCACGTTGAAAGGTTCAAAGAAAATAACAAAAAATGACAAAAAATAACAAAAAACTACGACGTTTTGATCGCAACACAAGCAATCGTCATCAGGAGAAAAAATAGCGGGAAAGCTGCTGAAGCAGGATGTTTCAAAGGTTTGAAATGGGTGTACGTTTTGAAATATAATATTATTTTCCTTAAAACTATTAAACAACTAAAACTGTTTTGTATTCTAGCAGGTGTAAGGCCAACTCAGGTAAGTAGCTTGTTTTCCCACTCGTTTCGATTTTTTGACAGCAATAAATGTCCACATGATGATGATATACCACGTCGATGAGCTATACTTTTTGACCGCCCGGTCGCTTCTGAAAAAGAGTCACAGCTCGGTGGGCCTTACCTGGTAGAATGCAGACAGAACAGAAAGAAAAGTGGATGGAGGGAAATCCGACATGTTAATCCTTGTCATTACCGTAAACATGTTTTGAAAACATTTTTATCGCATTTTGCATTTTTTTAAATATATATTTTTCTGTATTAGACTTACAGGACAAGAGTAGAGCTAGGGTCTGCAAGGTTTGGCCAAGGTTCAGCCTTGATTGGTACAGCCTCGCGAATGCCATGGCGAGATCTGTGAAGAGAAGCAATGACAACGCTCGCGTTAGCTCCATTGTAACGAGTTTGAGCCACCGCCCGAAACGTCAGAATTGTAGGTAGTGCGAGTGGTTGACTGAGTGGGTGAGTGAGTGAGCGGATGGGTGGGTGGGTAAGTGAATGGCTGAGTGGGTGGTAGGGTGTGTGAATGGGTAAGTGGGTGGGTGAGTGAGAGAGTGAGTGTGTGTGTGGGGACCGGTGGCGCAGCAGTTAACGTGCTGCGCTACGAACCCGATAGAGACCTGAGTTCGATTTCTGATCACGGACACCAGCAACACCACCAGTGAAGGCATCGATTATCTGAACCGGTGCTGGGCCTCCACTTGGTCGACTCAGCCTCAAATGAGTAACCTTATTGCGGCGATGTGTATTAAATAAATAGCCTCACTAGGGAGACAAAGGTGGTATGGTGCTGGCCACCCGCCCGCAGGATTTAGGGGCAACAGCACTTGCCCCTACAACCTGTTAGCTATACGTGGGGATATTTGTGTTGCTACTCGCTGTTAAAAGCAATTGCACCTACAGCTGGTTAGAGGCTATAGGGGGATCTTTGTTCTTTCAAGAGCAGCATATGTGTGATCTATAAGACAAGAAAAGTATCAAATGTCTTGCTAGTTCGCATTCCAAACGTCTTGTGAGTGGGCGTGCAATATGCGCCTGACCTATGATGTACCACGCATTCTTTCAATATTACTGCTAGGCACGCAAATAACTTTACAGACATAGCAAAGAGACCCATAAACTCACCCCACAGAGACCCATAGACTCATCACACAGAGAACCATAGACTCATCACACAGATACCCTTAGACTCATCATACAACGACCCATAGACTCACAGCACACAGATACCCATAGGCCTCACACCACACAGAGACTCATGAAGTCACGTAGAGACTGCATATATTCAGTGCTGCGTGCATAGCAGACATTGGTATTTCGCAATCCGCAATGCATTACAGCTCCTCCGATTAGCACGGTTGGCGACCTACAGTGGGAAAGAAGCTCGATATACAGTACGTCCAAAACAGCAATAATTATAATAGTATGTTAATGCTTGTATATGAATAATAATAAAAACAACATAGCGCGTGGAGTCGCCAATCACAGCTTTACTCACCTCACAGAAGAAACCGGCTCTGCTCACCACGGCAGGATGAGGAGGTGTCAATAGGTCTCTGTGATGAGTCTATGGGTCTCTGAGTCTGTGGGTGTATTTGTGATGGGTCTACGGGTCTCTATGTGAGTGTACGGCTCGTTGTGTGACTGTGGGTTCCTGTGCTACCCTTTGAGTCAATAGCTGAGAGTGGAAAAGCAAGCGGCTGCGCACGTCGACTCCCTCTCTGTCTCTCCGCGTGGCAGATTTCGCAAGTTTCTCAAAGTCAGGTGATGAACTGGAAAAGTCACGTGTCTGTATACCTGTTGAGTAGCATTAAAGAACGTGTGAGAGATGTGATTCATCCTCTACCTCGAGGGTGGGGCCCCTCCCTCCATACCCCTTATCGCAAAGATCGCTGGTCACGAGTGCTCAGGTCACATTGAACGCAGCTGACTCAATGGGTTAAAGTTGTCTTGTGGGTGGGTGAGTGAGTGGGTTTGTGAGTGGGTGGGTAAGTGAGTAGGCGAGTAGGTAGTCGAGTGGGTGAGTGGGTGTCTGATTGGGTTGGTGTTTGAGTGGGTGGGTAAATGGGTGAGTGGGTGAGAAGGTTGGTGAGTGGTTTAGTAGTTGGGTGAATTGGTGTGTGATGGGTGCGAGTGAGTGGGTGAATGAGTAGTGTGGCCTGGGATTGGTGAGTTGGTGAGTCCGCTAGTGGGTAGGTGAGTGGGTTTGTGAGTGCGTGGGATTCGTTTGGACGGGTAGGTGGTGTGGTTTGAAAGGGTGGGGTCGATGGGAATGGTCGGTGGGGTGAGTGGGTGGGTGTGGTGGGTGAGGTGATGTGGACGTGCGGGGATAGGGATGTGTGGGGGAGGGGAGGAGCAGAGTCCAGAGTTAGGATTGAGATAATGGGGTCTAGGGGCTACAGGGCCAGGGTATAGTGGCTATATGGGCAGGGGAGAGTGGCTATATGGCCAGTGGATAGTGGGTGAGTGGGTGGGTGCGTGGGAGATTGGATGAGTGAGCGGGTGAGTGGGTGGGAGAGTAAGTGGTTGGGTGAGTGGGTAGGTGGGTGGGAGAGTGAGTGGGTAAGTGAGGGTATGGATGGGTTAGTGAGTGAGTGGAGGTTGAGGAGGAGCCATACTCCTGGCTCTGCCAGGACCGATGGCGCAATAGTTAGCGCGCTGCACTACGAAACAAGCGGAGACCCGAGTTCGATTCCCGCTCATGGCCACCAACACCATCAGTGACGATTATCTGAGCCGGTCCTGGGCCTCCCCTAGGTCGACTCAGCCTAACATGATTACCTGCTGTGGTGTGCAGTAAACATCGCCACTGGGGAGACAGAGGCGGTCGGGCGTGGTCCTGGCCACCCGCCCCCTCCTGTGCAGTGCTGGCCTTCATACTCATAGGTGCTGTGCCAAGTTATGTGCAAGATGACTGGCAAATGCATCCCTGTGCTCCCCACTGGAAAAAACAAAGATACCCCGTATAGCCTTAACAGACTGTTGGGGCAAGTACTGTTAGCGAGTAGCAGCGCCTATGAAGGCCGGAACTATACACGAGGTGGTGGGTGGCCAGCACCACGCCGGCCGCCTTTGTCTCCCCAGTAGCGATGTTCACGACACACAAAACAAGGTACTCATTTGAGGCAAAGTCAATCCGGTGAGAGGCCCAGCACGGGTTAAGATAATCGCTTTCACTTGTGCTGGTGGAGGTAGCCGTGAGCGGGAATCCAACTCGGGTTTCTGCCAGGTTTTTAGCGCAGCACAGCGCGCAAACCGCTGCTCCACCGCTCCCCAGAACAGATGCTCAGGAAGCACAACAGCGCTTTGGTCTATTGCCTTCTAGTGGTTAATATGTGTACCTGCACAGCGCTACAGATTAACACAGAGCTAATTTCTCCATAAGCCATTCTCTTAATGCTGTGTCCTGATTTATTGGCCAACATGTATAACAATAACCCTACGTGTCCTGACTATTGGGAAACCCTGTATAATATTAACCGATGTCCAGTATGGTTAGCAAGGTACAGAAACAAACAATACCAAGAAAACCGACACGAGTGGAAAATAGAGAAAAGGTAAGCAAGTCACGGGTGAGCGAATAAGTGGGTGATTGGGTAAGTCAGTGGGTGGTTGCATGGGTGAATTCGTGGGTGGATAAATAGGTGGCGGAGTGGTTGAGTGAATGGATGACTGAGTGGATGGTTGGAATAATGGGTGAGTGAGTTGGTGGATGAGTGGGTGTGTGAGTGGGTGAGTGAGTAGGTCAGTGGGTGGGAAATGGGGTGAGTGAGTGGGTGGGTGGTTGAGTGGGTGGGTGAATGAGTGACCGAGAGGATGGTTGAATGGGTGAGTGGGTAAGTGAGTAAATGAGTGGCTTGGTATTGGATGGTGAGTGGATGGGTGAGTGAACGAGTGGGTGGGTGAACGAGTGGGTGGGTGAGCGAGTGGGTGGGTGAGCGAGTGGGTGGGGGAGTGAGTGGGTATGTGAGTGGGTGGGTATGTGGGTAGGTGGTCGATTGAGTGAGTGGGTGTGTTAGTGGGTTGGTGTTTGAGTGGGTGGTAAGTGGGTGAGTGGGTGGTTGAATGGGTGGGTGAGTAGGTGGGTGAGTGGTTGAGTGGTTGGGTTAATTGATGTGAGATGGGGCGAGTGATTGCGTGAATGAGGAGTTGTGCCTGGGATCGTGAGTGTGTTGGTCATCGGGTGGGTGAATGCACTCGTGGGTAGGTGAGTGGGTTTGTGAGTGCGTGGGAAATGTGGGATGGGTAGGTGGGGTGGGTGGAGAGGGTGGGGTGGATGGGAATGGTCAGTGGGGTGAGTGGGTGGGCGTGGTGGATGAGGTAATGTGGTGTGATGGTTGAGGTGATGTGGGTGTGCAGGGATAGGGATGTGTGGGGGAGGGGAGGAGCAGAGTCCATGGTTAGGGTTGAGAGACTGGGGTCTATGGGCTACAGCGCCAGGGAGAGTAACTGAAGGGCCTGGGGAGAGTGGCTATAGGGTCAGGACTCTTAGGTTTTTTCGGTAAAGTCACGTAGGTAAAAAATAAAATTAAAATAAAAGTAATTATATAAATTAAATAATAAAAAAATACAGAAATTGATATATAAATAAAAAATACTAATAAATAATATTATTACTTTCATTAATTTTAATTTTTTACCTACGTGACTTTACTGAAAAAACCTAAGAGTATGAATCCTCGCAGTTACGGAAAGCTTCAAATCTAGAATTATAGGGTCAGTGGATAGTGGGTGGGTGAGTTGGTGTGTGGGAGATTGGATGAGTCAGTGGGTGAGTGGGTGAATGAGTGGGTGAGTGGGTGGGTGAGTGAGTGGGTGAGTGGGTGGGAGAGTAAGTGGTTGGGTGAGTGGGTGGGAGAGTGAGTGGGTAAATGAGAGTATGGATGGGTTAGTGAGTGAGTGGGTGGGTGTAGAGGAGGAGCCATACTCCTGGCTCTGCCAGAACCAATGGCGCAGTAGTTAGCGCGCTGCACTACGAAACAAGTGGAGACCCCAGTTCGATTCCTGCTAATGGCCACCACCACCAACACCATCAGTGACAGCCGGTCCTGGGCCTCCCCTCGGTCGACTCAGCCTAACATGATTACCTGCTGTGGTGTGTTGTAAACATCGCCACTGGAGAGACAGTGGCGGTCGGGCGTGGTGCTGGCCTTCCGCCTCCTCCTGTGCAATTTCCTTCATCGGTGCTGTCACTCACTAACAGCAATTCCCCCAACAGCCTGGCATAGGCTATACGGGGATCTTTGTTTTTGTGTTTCTGTGCAAGATCCACCAAACCTCACTTCCTGTGCACACGATGAGTCATAGTTTTGCTCATTCTGAATTGGTGGCTTTCCAATGCAACAGGTATGCAGCATTAGAAGAACACGGATTTGGTGATATCTTACGACAGGCCAGACCCAGGTGCCATGGGTTGACTGCTGTGCCAGGCTAGATGCAGGAGGAGGAGCAGGTCACAGAACAGACACAGGTGCCATGGGTTTATTGCTGTACCAGACGATATGCAAGAGGTGGTCACGAGACAGACCCACGTGCCATAGGTTATACTCTTGTGCCAGGTTATATGCAAGGTGGCTGGCAAATGCATCCCTGTGCTCCCCACTGACAAAAAAACAAAGATACGCCGTATAGCCTTTACAGACTGTTGGGGCAAGTACTGTTAGTGAGTAGCAGCGCCTATGAAGGCCGGAACGATACACGAGGTGGTGGGTGGCCAGCACCACGCCGGCCGACTTTGTCTTCCCAGTCGCGATATTTATTACACACAACACAAGGTACTCATTTGAGGCAAAGTCGATCCAGTGAGAGGCCCAGCACGGGTTCAGATAATCGCTTTCACTTGTGCGAGTGGAGGTGGCCTTGAGCGGGAATCCAACTCGGGTATCTGCCGGGTTTGTAGTGCAGCACAGCGCGATAACCGCTGCGCCACCGCTCCCCAGAATCGATGCTCAGGTGGCACAACTGCGCATTGGTATATCGCCCTCTCGTGGTAAATTTGTTTACCTGCACAGTGCTTCAAATTAACACAGAGCTCCGAAGTTCTTCATTGGACATTCTCTTAATGCTGTGTCCACCCTGTATAACAATAACCCTACGTGTCCTGACTATTGGACCACCCTCTATAATATTAACCGAAGTTCAGTATGGTGAGCAAGGTACAGCAACAAACAATACGGAAAAAACCGACACGAGCGCAAAATAGAGAAAAGGTAAGCAAGTCACGTAACATAAATAAATATGTCAATATGAACAAATATAGAAACTATTTTAAAATATGTTTTATTTGTATTTTACGAGCTAAGGCCAATTGAGCTATATAGCTATTTTTCTGAAGCGACCTGGCGGTCACAAATGACAGCTAAATTAAGTGGATTATCACGTGGATATTGATAACCGCAGCCAAGTACTCTAAACGCGTGTTGATTCTAATTTCGGAGGTAAAATCGGAGGACCCAGAAAAAAATACACGGGACTGCGGGAAGAGACAGATGCAAACTTCAAATATATACTGTAGCAGGTGTCAAGATGGTAATCAATCCCATGACCTTTAGTATACCAGGCGAGGTAGTTAACATCTCACCACCGTGGAGCGCTTAAATACAAATTGCATGAGTACATGATATCCTGCTGATTTTTCAACACTAAATTAAAACCTGGGGCAAGGCAGCAGAACAACAAAAATAACAGTCCCAGACCACAACAACAACACCAGTCCCAGACTACACCAAAACAACAACAGCATCAACAACAGTCGCAGACAACCACAACAACTACAACCACAGTCCCAGACCACAACAACAAAAACAGTCCCAAACCACACCAAGACAACAACAACAACAACACTCACAAACCACAACAACAACAGTGCCAGACCACACCAAGACAACAACAGTCCCAGACCACACAAAGTCAACAACAACAACAGTCCCAGACCACATAAAGACAACAACAATCCCAGACTACACAAAGACAACAACATCAACAACCATAGTCCCAGACCACACGAAGACAACAACAACAGTCCCAGACTACAACAAGACAACAGCATCAACCACAGTCCCAGAACACAACAACAACAACCATAGTCCCAGACTACACACAGGAAACAATAGCAGTCCCAGTCTACACCAAGACAACAACAAAAACAGTCCCAGACCAAACCGAGACAACAACAGTCCCAGAACACAAAAAAACAGTCCCAGACCACACCAAGACAACAACAACAGTCTCAGACCACACAAAGACGACAACAACAGTCCCAGACAACACCAAGACAACAACAGCCACAGTCCCAGACCAAACAAAAACAACAACAACCACATTCCCTGACCACACCAAAACAATAACCACAGTCCCAGACGACACCAAGACAACAACAGTCCCAGACCACACCAAGACAACAAAAAACACAGTCCCAGACCACACTAAGACAACAACAAAACAGTGCCATACCACACCAAAACAACAACAGTCTCAAACCACAACAACAGTCCCAGACTACACCAAGACAACAAGAACAGCAATCCCAGACCACAACAACAACAACCACAGTCCCTGACCACAACAAGACAACAACAGTCCCTGACCACAACAAGACAACAACAGTCCCAGACCACAACAAGACAACAACAGTCCCAGACCACAGCAAGACAGCAACAGTCCCAGACCCTAACAACCACAGTCCCAGACCACACAAAGACAATAACTGTCCCAGACCACACAAAGACAACAACAACCACAGTCCCAAACCAAACCAAGACAACAACAGTCCCAGACCACACCATGACAAGAACAACAACATTCCCAGACCACATCAACAACACTAGGCCACACCAAGACAGCAAAAATAACAGTTTCAGACCACACAAAGACAACAACAGTCGTAGACCACAACAACAACAACTACCACATTCCCAGACTACACCAAGACAACAAAATAGTTCCAGACCACACCAAGGCACCAACAACAAAAACAGTCCCAAACTACAACAACAGTCCGAGACCACAACAACTACCATAGTCCCAGACAACAACAAGACAACAACAACAGTCCCAGACCACACCAAGTCAACAACAACAACATTACCAGACCACAACAACAGTCCCAGAACACACCAAAGCAACAACAACAGTCCCAGAGCACAACAACAACATTCCCAGATCACACCAAGACAACAATACACCGCGTTTATTACTTGGCGAGTAGATATATATAGCTTTCTTAGTGTTCTATAGGTAATCCAATAAATTAGGTTATTTGACTTTTTTGTTGCATTATTCCAGGCTAGATCTCTGGTTTTCATGAATTCAGAAATGTTCTGATCAAACTCACGATGGACCATCGCCCCTGTCAATAATCCTTAGGAATTGGTTCTCTGTAATATATATGTCCAAGCACTGTCAACCACAGAGCACACCAAGACAACAACAACAGTCCCAGAACACACCAAGACAACAACAATCACAGTCCCAAACCACACAAAGACAACAACAACCACAGTCCCAAACAATACCAAGAGAACAACAACAGTCCCAGATCACACCATGACAAGAACAACATTCCCAGACCACAACAACAACTAACACCTATCACATTCCCAGACTACACCAAGACAACAACAACAGTCCCAGACCACAACAACTACCACAGTCCCAGACTACATCAAGAAAACAACAAAAGTCCCAGACCACACTAAGACAAGGACAACAACATTCGGAGACCACACCAACATTCCCAGACCACACCAAGACAAGAATACATAGCGTGTATTACTTGGCGAGTATATAGGTCTCTTTATTAGTGTTCTATAGGTAACTAGCGGTAAGTACCCAGCGTTGCCCGGGCGAAAATGGCAGACACACACATGGACTTGCACACAGACATCGACCCACACACATAGAAACAGATGGACTTACACGCACACACACACATATGGACTCACACACAGACATCGACTTTAGACACAAATGTAGTTACACACACAAATCGACTGACACACACATAGAGTTACAAACACATAAACTCACAGATACATACACAGACTGAACAACAACCGCCATTCGCCACTAAGTGGCGGTGACGTCATCACAACGCTTGTGCCAGGCTATGTGCACCTTGAGGTCACATTAAGTGTCGTGCGGAGTGATAGACCAGGTAGCTTCCACACAGCATTACGCAACCAATGAAAAGATAATGTGGCTCGACTGATTCGGAGTGGGACCTCTGCTGTTAAACCGGAGCTGGTCATTATCACACTGCCAAGGTATGGGAAACTTTCCACTCTCTGCACAACTGCCCCATCACCAATTGTGAGTTGTGGCGGTGGAGTGCCCGATGGTACAAAATACCCAGGCAGGTGGTTAGTTTTGGTGGGGCTGATGGTAAGGCCCCACCTCTTGGTGGCAAGCTCCAGGTTCAGCAGCAGCACCTCTAACTCCTCCTCCGAATGAGCAGCAATTAGCAGATCATCGGCATACATAACGTGGTTGAGCAATAGGGAGCCATCCCTTGACCGCACCCGGGCATCGATCAGCCTCCCATTGTATCTGTACCAGATGGTAATTCCTCCGAACTACCCGGTAAAAATATATGTAAAATAAGGTAGGAGCTAGACATCCCTGTTGCACCCGAAGATGTAAAGGGATGGTTCTGACTCACGGCTTGACGTGGGGCCGCTCACAATCATGAAGGTCCTTAATGATCGTGAGCAGAGGGTCAAGGACTCTGAAAGCACGAAGAACAACCCAGAGGCCAGGCCTACTGATGGTATCATAGGCCTTGACAAGGTCAATAAAGCACACACATGGACTAAGACACACACAGGGACCAACAGATACGCACAGAAATTGACTTACACTAACATGGAGCCACGCACACACAGTGACTAACACACACGCACATGGACTGACACGCACACACGCACATATCGACTCACACACACAAACACATCGACTTACACACACACATATGGACTCACACAAACATAGACATCCACTTGAGATACACAAACATGGAGTTACACACACATATCGACATACACATACAGCGACTCACACACACACACACACATAGACTCACACACACATACATAGACTGACACACACATTGCCGTACACACATACACATATGGACTCTCATACACAAACATATACTTTAGATACAGACACATGGAGTTACACACACATATCAAGTCACACACACGCATTGACTTACACACACACATCGAGTGACACACACACATGTATGGACTAACACACACATGTGGACTAACACACAGATATATGGACTGACACACACATTGACTGACACACAGACACACAAACGCACATTGACTTACACACTGACATTGAGCCATGCACACACATTGACTAACACACACACAGCGACTGATACACACACATGGACCGCGACGCACACTTGGACTGACACACACACACAAACACATCGACGTAAACACAGACACATCGGGTGTTGTCCGTTCGAAAAAGACACACTTATGGACTTACACACAGACGCATGGACCTACATGCACACACATATAGACTCAAACACAAAGATCCCCCATATAGCCTTAACATACTGTAGGGGTTTCGATTTAAAGCTTTCGTGACTGCAGGAATTCATCTTCTTGGTTTTTTCCGGTAAAGTCACGTAGAAGGGGAGTAATAAAATAATAAAAATAATAAAACATAATAAAATAATTCTCACGACGTTTCGGCCACAACGCAAGCAGCCGTCTTCAGGTGAAACCAGGTCTGTCGAGGCGACAGCGTCTGAATGGAACAGCACACGTGCTTGGAGCATATATATAAGCTGGGTTGGGAGGGGGGGTGAAGGGGGGGGCGCCTTAACAAAAGAATTTGCATATCAAGAGGTATGTAATTAGTGC
>JAAXLI020001325.1:70059-83603 GCA_014621495.2 Entosphenus tridentatus | reverse complement strand
GGCTGGCGCTAGTGCGGGTGCTGGTGTTGTGGCTGGCGCTAGTGTCACTACTGGTGTTACAGCCGTCACTGTTGTGAATGGTGCGGCTGCTGGTGTTGCGGCTGGCGCCGGTGGTGTGGCGCGGTACCGGGCGCGGCTCGCTGGCGATGGCGACGGTGCCGTCGGAGCGGTACTTGATGGGCGCGCCGCCCTGGTGCAGCAGCGTGCCGTAGCCCGTGGCCGTGTAGAACGCCGGGATGCCGGCGCCGCCGGCGCGGATTCGCTCCGCGAGCGTGCCCTGGACACAAAAGACAAAGGTCCCCCGTGTAGCCTCTTAACGTGTCAAACAAGCCCCACGACCGACACGGTGAGGGGGGGAAGAGGGCCTTCATCCGCCCAGCAGTGGATTGACAAAGCGGGACCGATGCCGTTGTACAAGTCTCAACAGACTGAGATATGTTCCTACGTTGAACTTCTTTTGCACCGTACGTAGCCAAACTGTGCTAATTCGGAGTCTGTTGGTCCAAGGAGTAAATACCTCTGCTCTTTGTGCAGGTTTCTTCTCTGCTAGGGTCACTTCCGGCCTTACTTATGGCGCACTAACAACACAAATATCCTCTCATCCACGCTGTTTTAGATCCTCGACAAAGTATAGACGGAGGGGAGATGATCGGGAGACTCAGATACAGAGAGAGAGAGACAGATATGGAGTGAGAAAGACAACAAGATTGACACGTGGAGAAAGAAACCCAGAGACACACAGGTTAGACGGACATATAAAGACAACGATCCCCCGTGTAGCCTTAACAGACTGTTGTGGCAAGCGCTGTTAGAGAGTCGCACCTATGAAGGCCGGCACGGCACACGAGGGGGTGGGTGGCCAACACCACGCACGGCCGCCTTTGTCTCCCCAGTGGCGATGTTTAAGCACGACACAGGGTACTCATTTAAGGCTGAGTCGACCTAGGGGAGACCCAGGACCGGTTCAAATAAATGTCACTGGTGTTGGCCATGAGCGGGAATCGAACTCGGGTTGCCGGGTTGGTAGTGCAGCGCGCTAACCACAACACTACCGCTCCCCACTACACACAAAGACAAACACAAAGATCCCCCGTATAGACTGTAACAGACTGTTGGGGCAAGTGCTTTTAGTGAGTAGCAACTATGAAAGCTGGCACGACACACAAGGGGGTGAGTGGCCAACACTACGCACGGCCGACAAAGACCCACCCACACACACACACTCCCTCCCCCCTATCTTCTTCCAGTCTCACGACCTCTCACCTCGTTTTTTTTACTTTCGATCTTAGATAGGGGGGGGGGGAGGGGGGTTGGGGGGGGGGGGGGGGTGGGGGGGGGGGGGGTGGCGAGTTACCTGGGGGGTGAGCTCCACCTCCAGCTCTCCAGACAGGTACTGGCGCTCAAACTCGGCGTTCTCGCCCACGTAGGAGGACACCATCCGCTTGATCTGCCGCGTGTTCAGCAGCTTCCCCAGCCCAAATCCATCCACTCTGGAGGGGGGCGGCGGGGGCGGGGAGAGGCACAATGTTAATTCTGTTGCACGAAACCAGTTGGCGAAGGCGTTTTGCCAAAAATCTCATCGCGGGTACGTTTGGTATTTGCGCCGTCCCATTCTTATCGCGACGTTTTCACAGGCGAGTTTCAGTCCGCCGCGGTGGTTTCGCAGTAGGGGGTGGATGCTATTGCACGCCTTTACCCAATGTAGTAATTTGCAAGTAAAAAAACATTTTTTTGCGTGGTCAATTTGGAAGCAAGCTGGCCGAATGTTTTACGATTAACGCCGCAGGATTTTTGACGTCCACTTTGTAGCGGACGCAGCCTGCGAATGGTTCACAAATCCGCATTGTTCACCAGCGCCAAGTGCAATCATCGTATTTTAGTCGACCATGACTGCAGCTTCTGCCCACCAATACCACCACCACCACCACAACTCTCCCTCACAGCAACATCTAACAACCAAGCAGCGTCCGCCTGCATGTGCGACAGCTCCAGCCGCGTAGACTGAGGGGGCAACTGCGCGAGACATTCACACGCCGAAACTCGACTGGAACACCACGGGCCGTCGTCAACTGGGTCAAAGACCACGGTGCCAGGTTACAGGCAGGCGGGCGCTGGCAGTACAGAAAGTGGGCTCATTTGACATCCGTACGACGGCGAGCGAGCGTTACACCCCCCCCCCCCCCCCGCCCTTCACCACGCACACGTGGGTTTTCGCCGGCTACTCCGGTTTCCTTCCTACATGTCTAAAAACCACTCGTCAATGAAATTGTGCCAAACATCCCAAAATAGGATGGCAGAGCTTGGGCAACTGTGGGCGGTGCCGGTTCCAGGCGCCCCGGCTCTCATCAGTGTTCTCCCCCCCCCCCCCCCCCCAGTGCTAACCGCACCGCCGTGTAGCACGGTTGGCTACGCGCGGTACGAAAGAAGTTCAAAATACGTACGTACATTGCCGCGTTACGAATTCTACAGCAGGAGTTTTGAGATCCATTTCGATTCCTTTTCGCTCGCGAATAAGTCCACGATGAAGTGAGCTGCCGTGATCATCGGCCTGCCGACATATTATTATTGTCGACCGACTGGCCATTATGACGGCCACGATCCATCATCATCAGCCGTGATCGATCTGCTGCTGGATCAATCACGACTGACGATGACAGACGGTTGATGATAGATTCAAACGAGCGTTCAATTTCAGCTAAAACAGCCCGGCCGGCGACTAAACTCAGCGTTCCAGAAAACAACTCGTGAGAAATTAATCCCCGACTCAAAACCGAGCAGTGCCCAGGAGATTAAACGCCCCACAAGCCAACTTGGCCGCTTCTCACAGCCAAACGCTGGCGCGGTTGCGTGCAAGCGGCGTAGTCAATGATTTGCCCAACTCCCACTCGGGGAGGTTATCTGGATTGCACTGCTACCAGAGGCACTGTTGGCAAAGTCGGCACACTCGGGTTCACAAAAATAAAAACACGTGAATGTAAACAGAGCCTATATCAAACTCCAGTCCGTCTACTTTTATTGCCAATCAGCGCTGCCAAGTGCCCCCGGCAGCCGGAAGCAATAACCAAATGGATTGGTTCATCGTCGTAAATTCCCCATTTTTTTGTTGTCAATTTACACAAGTGATGCAATCCAGATTCGTATCGTCAACCCGTCCATCATCGTCATCGTCAGCCGTGATTGATCCGGCAGTCGATCGATCACGGCTGATGATGATTATGATGATGAATCGTGGCCGTCATAATGGGCAGTCGGTCGACAATAATGCGTCGGCAGGTCGATGATCACGGCAGCGAACTTTATGCCAGACTTATTCGCGAGCGGAAAGGAATCGATTACAAAAATTAAAGACGCTGCGGTTGGCAGTGGTCGTGCACGCGCTGATAAATTGACAGCCTCCGTCTAATCTTTGCCACTGTTACTTCCTTACAGTGCGGAAACGATGCGGCAACGGTGGCGGCCATGAAGCAGATAGTGTGCAATGTGCGAGTGCCATCGTTGTTGTTGTTGTTGACGAACGTGTCGAATAACGTTGCCCAATTGCGCTTGTGCACCGCCACTGCCAATGCGTCAGCAGCAGCAGTGTCACCAAATAAATGATCTCATTCAGGGCAAGGTCGGGGGAGCGGGAGCAGAGAGGGGATGGGGGGGGGGGTCATGCTGCTGCGAGGCATCGCGAAAGGCGCCGAGGTAATTCATAATTGACCCCCGGCCGCATGCCACATCGTGTCGTCGCCAATTTGTCGGGTGTGTCTTAACGAGTGCATCAGCTAATCGGCAGGATTAGCCGATGCGCCTCCTGCTGATTAGCCGATGCGCCTCTCCTCCCGGAGCCGAAATTCAACCCGTGAACGCCCAAATCCAGACGAAGCAGCGGACATGGAAGATAAGCAGAGCTCCGTCCCGTGTCTCCACGTATGAATAATAATAAAAAACAAAAACGTTTTAGTCTATCGGCCTACGGTAGTGGCTTTCCAGGAGCAGCGAGTATTCTAAGTAAAAAAGATTGGGTACCTTTTCAACGCAAGCCAACAGGATGATGGGATACAAACAGAACTTATGCTTTCTTATATTCATGGTGCTCTCAGCCATCACAACACGAGTTTGCGTACGCGGTATTGCTTTAACACGAAGGCTTTCGCGGCCAATATTACCCGTAATGGAGGTTTTTTGGGTTAGATCGCGTAAATCTACGTGTCATTTGTAACGAATTGGCTGCGTCGGGTGGTGGCGGGTTTAACGACACATTTATATTTACGCGATCTAACCCAATACACCTCTATTATGGTGTTGCTTTGAAGGGACGAACAGGATGGGGGGGGGGGCATGGTTTATACAGCTGCGTTTGTTTGACAAGCCCAACTCTGTTGTGGAGGCCAAGGTTTCTTAAACTCACGCTCCTTGATGTTGGTTCTGGAAAGCCAATCGGTTGCCGACGGACAGAAACAAATGTTGTTATTTCTCTGTGGAAACACAAAATGTAACGGGATCCGACACGGAACCAAGTGGAAGGACAGGAGGTACCCACCCCCCGCCCCTTGCTTCATCATTAACTACAACCATCGGAGAGAGAGTCCTTTAGCTCGTTAATTATTTGCGTCGTTTAGCGAGCATTCAAGCAGACAATTACACAAGGCTCCGTTTGATATCGGCTGCCAAGACGCATGCGATCCGCCCGAGCTCGTTGGCGCGAATCGGTTAATTAGCCAAATTAGGGTTCAATTAAAATACCTGGAACTGAATAAATGGACTCACGTTTACGCACACACACATACACGGCGAGACAGATTAACCCAGTAACCCACAACCTGCTGGGAGACCCGTCCCTGAAAACGCAGCAGTCCAGACTAAATCTTATTAGTTTTAGATTTTTTGTTTGCATTATTGATAACCAGTTTTGTGGTCCTGTGAGGTCATGATGCGTAACTTAAAAACCGTGTCACCTCCACCACCTCCACCATCATCACCTCCAACACCATCACCTCCAACACCACCAACACCAGCACCCGTGCGTGCTCACCCGGCGTTGTTGCTGACGGCAGTGATGTTCTTGACGCCTGACTGCACGAGCGCCTCCAGCAGGTTCTCGGGAATCCCGCACAGGCCGAAGCCTGTGGGTGTCAAAAACGCAGAGAAACGCCCCGTTAAGACGCACGCACGCCATGGGTGGGACCACACGTGATGGCGCCTGCGTCACAGCTGGTGGCATCACGGCCATGGACAGGACACATGACCCGTGTTTAGTGTGTTGTCATTCCCCCGCACTCCCGATTAGCACCGTTCGCTACGTATGGTGCAAAAATTCAACATACAGTAGTTACATGACCCCCAATGCTATGCCGCCGCCCCCCCCACCCCCACAAATCAAGACCACCCCCCCACACCCCACTCATGGAGGGGCAGCAGCGTAGTGGTCAGCGCACTGCGCTACATACCCGGCGACTCGAGTTCAATCCCTGCCCACGACCAATGGCAGCGGTGAATGTTTGAACCGCTCATGGGCCTCCCCCCGGTAGACTCAGCCTCAAATGAGTACCTGGTGCGATGTGCAAACATCAGCACCGGGGAGACAAAGACGGCCGGGCGTGGTGCTGGCCACCCAACCCCCTCGTGTACCGTAGGCCGGCCTTTATCGGTGCCACTCGCTAACAGCGCTTACCCCAAGAGTCTGTTACAGGCTACACAGGCGATCTTTGTGGCACATGGTGGCACAGTGGGGAGCACAGGCGATGCATCTGCCAGTCATCTAGAGTCAGTCACACGTGTGTCCCATGACCTCCTGCCAGCAAGCCTTCCACACTTCTCATGAAGGCATCAAAGTATGCACCTAGCCTGGCACAAGCATGCCCCCCCCTCCCCCCCATTTCAGAAATTCCGTGCTACAAATTGTAACTCAGAAACACGTGCACTGACAAATAAAATGGACCGAAAAGTGAAAATTAACGAAACAGTTAAATAGGGGGGGGGGGTTAGATGACTGCAATTACACTGAGAGACAGGAAGTGGAATCTATGGATGAGAGAACACAGGCAATTTCGAGATATTGTAAACTAATATTAATAATAACGGAGCAGGCGCGCGCCTTCCACTCTCACTGCCGCCCCCTCCACGCCCCGTTTCCATTTTCGCTCGGCGCTCTATAAATACCCGCGCCGTAGGAAAAAGCGACAAGAATATTCGTCCGGCCAACAAGCCGACCGGACTTCGGGACGACGTTTCCCCATGCGGCCCGGGAGAGCGTGGGGGCGCGGGCGCCACTGCGCTCTCGACGCACTTTGCCCCCTTCCCGCCGCCTCTCTGCAAACGCTCGAGGGTGCACGCGAGGACACAACCGGGAACACGCAGCGGCGGCGGCGGCGACGCGCGCTACGTGCCGCGGAACACGTTGCGTCGCGCCGGGAGAGTTTCGGGTGGCACGTGCTGCTGCTGTAATGGTGGGGGGTGGAGGGGACACGTCGCCTGTAGGGGAAGTGAGGAGGTGGTGGGGGCGGGGGATGGCGGGCGGGGAGGGGAGGGGAGTGGTTTGAAGAGTTTTGCGGCGAGCGGTGGCGTTAGCTGTGGAGTGGCGCAGGCGTGGCGATTGCACCGAGGAACCGTGGCTGGAGGCCCCTCCACGCCGTGATATCAGGGCCCAATGTCAAGCAACGCTTACGCCACTTGGCCCACGTGCAACTCGCAGAAAAACCCGCAGGCTTACCCGGAGAACGCCCCATAGGCTCGCATGGAGATCAATGCAACACAACGTGGACTGCGCAGTTGTTGACGTGGTTGTTTTGAGGTGCTACCCGGGTAGCAAGCGCATCTCAGATACTCAGACTAACAGAGATGCTAAAGTCACATATAGATGTATAGACACACCGATAGACCCATAGACTCACCACACGGAAACCCATAGACTCACACAGAGCGTGCAGGCATTGTAACTGCACTAGAGCCCACGGTTCAGAAGTGGGGTGCGGTGGTGGGGGGGTGCAGGCGTTGGGACTACGAAAGGTTGGCAGAAATTCAACAGAGGGGCCCTCCGCATCTCTTCCCTTGCACGGGGGTGGGGAGGGGGGCCGTGGTAACCCCCACGGTGCACCACTGCTGGATTGTGTCGTGCGGAGGGACAAGTGGGGGCAGCAGGAGGCTGTGGAAGTGAGGGGGGGTGGGTGCGGTAGAGGGAGGAGGGAAGTTGTAAATTCAGCTCCCGTGTTCTTGTTATCAAAGTGAATGATCGTGGTGGTGGTGGCTGGGGCAATGCGCCGTTTTTTTGTTTTGTTAACACGGCCGCTGGCTCGCTGCCTACTGTATACAACGCGGGCAGCGCTCAATCCGCACCGTGCAAACTTTCCGGTGCGACGCCAGCGACACCCGACAACGCAGCGGAGTCATCCAGCCCGGCTCGCGTTTCTGATTTTCATTAAACGCCCCCCAGCCCCCCCCCCCCCACGATCATAGCGAGTGCGTCGACGGCGTGCCATTTGCGGCGGCGTCACTGCGCATCACGTGCTGGTGTGTCAAGGTGTGCCAGATTTGGTGTGGCAAGGTGTTGCAAGGTGTTGCAAGGTGTTGCAAGGTGTGCCAGGGCGTGCTAGGCTTGGTGTTTGAAAGTGATGGTGGCCGTGATGGTGGCAGTGGTGGTGTTAGTGATGGTGGTGGTGATGGTGTCGGTGCTAGTCGTAGTGGCAGTGATGGTTGGCGGTCACGGTGATGGTGGCGGTGATGATGGCGGTGATGGTGTTTGTGGTAGTAATGGTGCCGGTGGTAGTGGTGGTGGCGATGACGGTGGTAGTGGTGGTGGCGGCGATGGTTGGTGGTGGCAGTAGTGGCGTCGGTGGAAGTAATGGTGTCAGTGGTCGTCGTGGTGGCGGTGATGGTGGTAGTGGTGGTGGCGGTGATGGTGGTGATGGTGGTAGTGGTGGTGGTGGTGATGGTGGCGGCGGTGGATGTGGCGGCGCGCACCCCCCACGAGGATGGTGGCCCCGTCGGGGATGTCCTTCACAGCTTCTTCGGGGCTGTTGAAGAACTGGGCGTCGCGCGACGACGTCACCGAAAAGGCCTGCGGGTGACACAACACGCCACAGCGTCAACCGACAACCCCTGTTTTCGCCACGGAGTCCGACGGTTCGCCCCACGCGCCGGGGGCTTCGTCGGGGAGGGGGCGAGGCGCGTTAGGACGCACGCACCTCGACGGCACAAACAGAGAGCGACGCAACGCTGCAGTGTGACCTTGCGTAAAGGGACGGCGTGCACTCCGGGGGAGGGGAGGTTGGTGGGAGCACGATACGGTCATTGTTAAACAAAACCTTAAGACTCGCTTTAAACTGTAAACGGAATGATTAACAACGTGAGCCGCTTGTGTCTATCGTGCGTTCTGCTCTGGTGCTAATCGCCCCCCCCCCCCTCACAAACGCCGTGTGTAGGAGGAAAGGCTGCGATGCACCCATCGCTCAATTCCACTCATTTTTGTATCAACAGTCATATTTAGACTTGACGATAACAATTTAGCGGGTGTGGGTGGGGGGGACGGATGGAGGGGGTGTGGGGAGGGGGCCCCCCGAACCTTCAGCAAGGGGGGCTGTGCCCCCCGCCACCCCGGACGTTAGGTGGGGGAGAGGGGAGTGCTCGCGAGTACGAGCCCCCATTCAGCAAGATGCCCACATCTCCTTGAAACAAAACGAAACTCGCCCTTCAGTAAAAACAAAAACTGGTCACATGCTGCTCTGGTGGGGGGTGTGGTAGCGGCGGACAGTCACGTGTGGCAGCTTACCGCCTCCCCAGGCCACCGCCGCCACTACCGCCACCACAACCCCCATCATCACACACCCTCTACCTGCGCCAGCACTGTACCTGCAGTGCATGTTTTCTCAAGGTTAGGGCAAGAACTGGCCAAACTGTAGGGCAAACACGCGCAACGCGCACGCGCGTGCGGGAACGCACAGCCGGTCGGCCAAGTTCAGCAGGGGGTAAAGGAGGCTGAATGCGGCCAGAGCTCGCTGGCCCCCTGAGTCGCCCCTCCGAGTGGGTGGGTGGGTGGGCAGGCGGGCAGGGGCCAGCGATGGCCAGACAGCATGGGTCAAGGGCGACAGGAACAGGCGCGGTGGAGGTCAGCGACGGGGGCGGCGGCGGTGGTGGTGGCAGCGGTGGCGCGATGGGGTTAGAGGGCACAGATTGTCCCCGATAGTTCAGGACAGGCGGCGTGGTGTGTGACGTGATGTGTGGTGATGGTGGTGGTGCAATACGCACGCTCTCGCGCGGCACGCCACACCGCAGGCACGCGCCGCACTGAGCGCAGCGAATCGCATGGCACAGACGGCAGTCAATCATACGCGGTACAATGCGCCGTACACCACACCGCATCACACCGCATAGCGCACAGCACAAAGCAAGTCACACAGCACTGTACATATAGACCGGTTAGAAATACGTAGAGGCATTCTCAAGCCAGTAATGGATGAGAGTCTGACCACACCATGCTGGACATGGCAGTTTTTTTTTACCATACTTCACCACGCTGGTTCGTGCCGATTGGGGAAGGTGTGGGCGAAGTGTGGGGGGAGGGGTGGGGGCCCCGAGGGGGGGGGCGGGTAGAGGACAGGACTGGTTCCAATGTCACTCGCAACTGATGTTAGGTGTGTCCAGGAAATGAACTCGGGATCACTGGGTTCATAGCCCAGTGCAATAAGCGCCGTGCCAGTAACCACTCAATCCACCGCACCATACGCCATGCGGTACACCACACAGGACAACATTGGGCACAGCACAGGGCAAAGTACACCAGACAACGCACACCACATCACACACCACAACACAGAACGTACTGCACAACACACATCAACCACGACACAGAACACGTCACGCTGCGTCAGTGACCATGGGGGATATCCAATCTGTGCGGTACGGCTGTTAAGACGATACGGTGATGTAAACAGCGGATTAGCGTGGCGATGGCACGGCGTTGAGCACGCCGTGCCACGAACCCCATAACCTCTCCTCAGCTACCAATTAAGTAAGAACATTTGTGATTGCGCACTCTTACGAGTCCTGTCCATCACGAATGCCGCGTTGATCACACGTTGCCCACACGGCTATGGCCAGTGGTGAACGATAGCTGAACCTGTCCTGAGTCTCCTCCTTTACCCCCCCCCAACCCACCCACCCCAGACCCCGACCTGTACCAACCTCGCGCTGACCAGTGCGGTAAAGTACGGTCAAACAACCCCCATTAACTTGTATGGGTGTGGGGGAGCGGCGGGGGTAGGCCTTCATCCAGCAGTGGATCGACCAAGCGGCTACAAGTGAACGTAGCTACTGCTGCTGCTGTGAAGTGGTGGGTGCGCTACCAAGACACGGGGCCTGCGCCACTGGTCTTTTGGCCGAGACGGACCGTGCCCTGCGAAGAAAGAAAAACAAATCTGCTGGAATTTCCGTCACTGGCTGACCGCCAGCAGTAGGGGAGAGCAGCCATCGTGGTAGCGGCGTATTTGGGCCAGAGGTTACGGTGACACTGACAGGGCAAACCAGGCCATGGTCAGGGATCAGGGGGGCTGTCAACCCTGACACATGGACAACCCTGACACATGGACATACATGGCCCTGACACAACCCAAAAGCATGACAAAGACAAAGATCTTCCCCCGTATAGCCTGAACAGACTTTTGGGGCAAGTACTGTTAGCGAGGAGCACCCTATTAAGGCCGGCACGGCACACGAGGAGGTGGGTGGCCAACAGCACGCCCGGCCGCCTTTGTCTCCCCAGTGGCAATGTTTACACATCGCACCAGGTACTCATTTGAGGCTCAGTCGACCTAGGGGAGGCCCAGGACCGGTTCCGTTAATCGTCACTGGTGTTGGCCATGAGCAGGAATGGAACTTGGGGCGCCTGGTTTGTAGCGCAGCGCACTAATCCCTACACTACCGCACTCCACACGAATGACACACACGCACACATACGCAGCCTTCACACTCACACAACCCTGACACACACACATACGGTCACACACATGTACGGCCCTCACACGAAGATTGCCCGAATACCCATAGCTGAACCACACACACGCGCGCCCGCCATCTGTATACAGATACAATCCTATCACATACACACACACGCAGCTGTGACACCGACACAACCCTGACACTACATATAGTCATGATACACAACATTTCTAACACACACACACACAGCCCTGAAACACACTGCCCTTACACACAGCCCTGATACACAGAAAGCCAAGAGAGACACAAAGCCCTGAGACACACACACACACAGCCCAGAGACACACAAAGACCTGAGACACACAAAGCCCTGACATACACACACACAGGCCTGGGACACACACACAGTCCTGACACACACACTGCCCTTGCACACAGAGAGCCCTGTGACACACACAAAGCCCTGACACACACACAGGCCCGAGACACACACACACAGGCCTGAGACACACACACAGACAGCCCTGACATACACACACACAGGCCTGGGACACACACACAGGCCTGAGACACACACAGCACCCTTGACACACACAGCACCCGTCCCCTCCTGACCCTGCGTTCTCCACCCCATAAAAGCCAGAGGCGTTGCGAACTGGGAGAGCTGAGGGAGATCGAGGGAATAAAGGAGCACGGGCAGTGGGCAGGGAGAAGGGAGGGGAGAGCGAGGGGAGAGCGAGGGGAGAGTGTCAGTGAGGGCATATGGCGGTGTGATCAGCAGTCCTGGGCACAGGCAGAACGAATAACTTCGTCATGATCGTGCTCATCAGCAACAGGCTGCGGAAATAGCAGCAACGCTGGCGGTGGTTAGCACCAGCAGCTGCCCACGGCACTATGCCGGGGACAAGTCCATTCTGCACAGGAGCGGCAGGTTGGCGTCTTCACAATGAAAGGTTGTTTACGTTTCGCGACGCGTGTTAAGGGGCACGCGCGTGTGTTTGTGTACGCACAGCGGAGAGTACACGTGTCTATGCAACGCGTGTTGTGAACACGTGGGTGTGCTAACGTGCGTGTACAGTATTCACAACAACGCGCGGAGCGCCGGGCGGATAAATACAGAAAGTTAGCACAATAGGGGGGGGAGAGGGGTTACAGCTGGTGGTGCATCTACCGGTCATCTCAGTCAGTCAACCCATGCCACCTGCTGGGTCTGTCCCGAGATCTCCTGCACCTAGCCTGGCACAGTAGGAGGGGGGTTACAGCTGGTAGTGCATCTACCGATCATCTCAGTCAACCCATGGCATCTACAGGGTCTGTCCCGAGATCTCCTGCACCTAGCCTGGCACAGTAGGGGGTACAGCTGGTGGTACATCTACCGGTCATCTCAGTCAGCCAACCCATGGCACCTGCTGGGTCTGTCCCGAGATCTCCTGCACCTAGCCTGGCACAGTAGGGGGGTACAGCTGGTGGTACATCTACCGGTCATCTCATCAACCCATGGCAACCTCAAGGTGCACCTGGCCTGGCACAGGCGGTGTGGTGACGTCACCGTCACTTCGTGGCGAAAATCGATTATTGGTGTCGGTACAGTATTCATGAGGTGTTAGCGAAGAGCAACTTGCCCTAAAAGGTACGTTGAGCCTATACGGGTGAGCTTTGTCTTTGCATTACAATATTGCTGTGTATGGGGAGCGGTGGCACTGTGGTTTGGGGCACTGCGCTACGAACCCGGCGACCCGAGTTCGATTCCCGCTCACGACCAACACCGGTGACGATTTTCTGAACGGGTGCTGGGCCTCCCCTGGGCCTACTCGGCCTCAAATGGGGAGACAAAGGCGGTCGTTCGTGTTGCTGGCCACCCACCCCCCACCCCCTCGTGTGCCTTGCCTAACGTTGCGAGGCGCTACTGGCTACCAGCAATGTGCACGAGATCTGCGTTGCGTGTGGACTGTGTTACACGTGCGGCACATTTGTCAATCCACTGCTGGATGAGAGGTCTCCCCAACAAGCTGCGGGGTCATACTTCACCATCACGGCAACAACGAACTGCAGTTCTACTAAACGATACGAATACACAACAGCAACATTCGCCTCAACTTCACATTGTTTTTTAGTTTTACACATCACAATCAGCCACGCGTGCATTAATTAAAACAGCATCATCGATTAATTATGCAAGGCAAGCCAAGCCCTTTGCTTCAACCAAACGCTGGCGAACGGCCAAACGCTCAAGAGGTAACGAAGTGAAGCCTCTTCACTCTCAAGACAATGGGGGGCTCCCCCCTTGGTGGTTCCATGCAAAAACGACGCAACGCACAAACGCAGCGGTGGCAGGCGGTCCCGTACAGGGCCTTCATCCAGCAGTGGATAGAGCAGGGCGCGCATGCGCAGTGGGGTGGGCCACTCACCCGAGTCCATGGCACTCGGCCCGTGCCGCTGAGGCGAGTCGCCCCCGACAGGACGTGGCGGACGGAGAACATCTTCGCCTGCTGATGATGATGATGATTTAGCTGCTGCTGCTGATGAGGAGCGAGTGGCGGTAAGAGCGCGCGCAAAGCCACGTCTATAAGGCGCGCGCCACCACGGGGGTCACCGCCCACTCACGTCTAGCCCCGCCCCCTACCCCCCCC
>JAAXLI020001325.1:38082-50059 GCA_014621495.2 Entosphenus tridentatus | reverse complement strand
CCTCCCCCACCTCCTCCACCCCCCCACCTTCACAAATTTGCACAGACCGGCATCAGTGCCGTGTTGTTGGGCCTTCGTCGGTGTTCGTTAACGGCACTTGCCCCGGTGCCGGTCGCGAGGGGGGTGGTGAGCTTTGTGTCTGTGTGCGCGAGTTCGCTTACCCAGGTGGTGCGTCTCCTCGCGGAGCTTCATGGCGGAAGCGAAGTCCTGGGGTGGCACGCAGGTGCGCGCGGAGAGGCGCGCGGGCAGGTCCGACAGGGAGCACAGCAGGCGCTCCAGACTCGAGCCTGCACCACCACCACCAGCACCACACACAGATCGCCCGCGTTGCCTTTCAACAGACTGTTGGTGAGCAAAGGCTGTTAACGAGCAGCGGCTGTAAGGGCCAGCACGGCACGGCACACGAGGGGGGCTGGGGTGGCCGGCACCACGTCCGGCCAGTGGCGAGGTTTCCACACCGCACCAGGTACTCATTTGAGGTACTCATTTGAGGCCAAATCGGCCTCGGTGAGGCCCAAGACCGTTTCAGATAATCGTCTCTGGCGTTGGTGACCGTGAGCGTGTATCGAACATGGGTCGCCTGGTTCGGAACTGCTACACTACTGCTCCCTGCACAGTACACACACATGAGCGTGAGCGAGTGAGTAAACACCAACGCACGTGCGTGTTTGAGTAAGTACACACGCACACCCACTGGCTGCGAGCTTGGCTGTGACCATCTCCCTCACAGACTCCGCGCTATTAACCGGGGTGGCCGCTGGGCTCGAACTGCGAACGTCTCTGTCGCGTGAAAGTGGTGTGGGCAAGCCCGGTGGTGGTGGTGTGGTAGGAGTGGGGTGGTTCTGGTTGCTGTGATGGTTGTATGGTGGTGTAGTGGTGGTGTAGTGGTGTAGTGGTGGTGTAGTGGTGTAGTGGTGTAGTGGTGGTGGTTGTGTGCTGTGTTGGTTGTGTGATCATAGTCGTGTGGTGATGGCGGTACGGCGGTCGTGATAGGGGTGTGATCTCGGTGATGGTGGGAGGCGGTGTGGTTCTATGGTCATGGTTGTGTGACCGTGGACGTAATGGTATTTGTGTGACCATGGCAACGTGAACGTGACTGTGGTGGCAGTTGTGCAGTGGTGGTGGTGTTTGTGTGATAGTTGCAGTACTAAGACAGTGGTGTTTGTACGACTGGCAACGGTACTTTTGCTGGTGGTGGTGGCGGCGATGGTTGTGCGGCGGTGGTAGAGTTTGTGTGATCGCCGCGGTGGCAAGATCGCGAGTGGTGTTTGTGTGAGCGTGGCGGCGGTGCTTTGGTAGTGGTAGCGGTTGTGCGGTGGTCGTGGTGGCGGTGCTGGCGGTACCTGGCGTGGCATCCGACGATACTCGCAGCGAGTACATGGAGGCGGCGAGGCCGGAGCCGTAGGAGAAGACGCCCACACGAGACCCCGCCAACGCCTGCGCACAGTTCCTGCCGCCACCAAAGACAAAGATCCCCCCGTGTAGCCTTTAACAGACCGTTGAGACAAGTGCTGTCAACGAGCAGTACCGATGAAAGTCAGCACGGCGCACAAGGGAGTGTCGTGGTTGGCACCACGCTCGACCACCTTTGTCTCCCCAATGGGGACGTTTACACACCACCGCACCGATTTGAGTCGACCTAGGGGAGGCCCAGACATTAGCCCGTCACTGTTATTGGTCCGAGAGCGGGAATCGAACTCGGGTCGTCGGATTCGAAGCGCGGCGCTGACCACTTATAGCCGCCACCGCTCCCCACTTTCAGAACGGACATCCGGCGACATCGCCTGCTCATCATCGTCCGCGTTCGCCAGCCAGATAAGGCTAATAAGCGCGCACACGCCGTAGTAATAACCGGGGCGGCCCGCCTTGATCCGAACCGCGATCCTCCTGCAACAAACGCGGCGGCGCCAAATAGTTTCCACGCGGTGGGACGGGGTGGGGGGGGGGGCCGGCCCCCCTCGTTAATATCGACCCGGGGCGATCCTGCCTAAGCTGCTGCACTTGGAGACGGCGTGGGGGGCATCCTCCCAACTAGCCCCCCCCCCTCTCCAATTTGACGTGCTCCCACGCATCAGGTTACTGCAACAACAAGCCGATGGGGGGAGGGGGGGCAAGTTGTGCAACGCGTGTGGTGCCGGTGGTTTACGTTTCCCTTCTCTCTAATCTGCCCGCGGTCTGGGAGAATTAGGTGAAAGGGTGCTCGCGATTTTGTTGTTGTTTTTTTTCATTCTTCCTGGCACAGCATCGGATATCTGTCACGTACGTCGCACAAAGACAAAGGTCCCCCTCCCACCCCCCCCCCCTCTGTTGGGGCAAGTGCTGTTAGCGAGTGGCACCTAACAACAAGGCAGGCACAGCACACGAGGGGGTGGGTGGCCAGCACCACGCCCGGCCGCCTTTGTCTCTCCCCATTGCTTTTACGCACACCGCACCGGGTACGCAACGAAGGCCGGGTCGACCTAGGCGAGGCCCAGGACCGGCTCAGGTATTCGTGGCCGCGAGCGGGAATCAAACTTTTGGGTTTCGTGGCGTTGCGCGCCAACCACTGCACCACCACTCTAGGGGGTTACACAGACCCCGGTCATCGTGACCTCCCCCCTCAATAACCTTCAACGCCCCCCCCCCACACCACCTACCCCACTCTCTCCCAACCCCCGCCGGCATCCTGCGTTAACCAATCGTAAGGCGTGTGTGGCGGCATTATTGTTCGCGAAGCGTCGATTCGTTGGTGAGTATTTGCACTGGAGTATTTGCACTGGAGTATTTGCACTGGAGTATTTGCATTGGGGAGAATTTGCCTTGGACTGTGAAGACGCGGGTCAAGGTGTCGCCCCTGCAGTTTGCCCGACGTCCCCCCACACCGAGGGGAGTTTCATAGAACCTGCGCGGTGATCCACCAAACCTCGCCTGGATCACAGTCGTGCGTGCGCCACCACAGCCCAGCTGACGACTGTGGTACTTGATGATGGTGATGATGATGATGACGATAGTGATGATGACGTATGTATATATCTTGAACTTCTTTCACACCGCACGTAGCCACCCGTGCTAATCGGAGGTGCGGGGGAAGGACAACTAACTAAACACGAGAAGAAGTAACCGAATGAACAAATAAAACAAATGAAGTTAAACAACTAAAGATCGCCCGACCAATTTTTGGGTTGGGGGATGCGGGGGATGAGGTGGTGTTAGGGGGTGGTGAAGATGACAACGATTATGATGATGACGATGGTGATGACGACGGTGATGACGACGGTGATGACGACGGTGATGACGACGGTGATGACGACGGTGATGACGACGGTGATGACGACGGTGATGACGACGGTGATGACAATGATGACGATGACAATGGTGATGGTGACGGCGATGGTCGCGGAACGTACTGCGCTAGCAGCGAGGCCAGGCACCCGTAGACGGAGGGCGTGTACATGTTCCCGTTGAGGTTGGAGACAAGCAGCGAAGGCTGCGTCTTTTGCAAAAACGTCTCGGAGCTGGCCTTCATGAAGGCCTTCTCGACGTCGCGGTCGAAGTACGTGTCCTCCAGCTTCACCGTCCTGCCGGCACAGAAGTGGAGAGACACGGGCGAGCGAAGAAAGGGAGAGAAAGAGACACGGGTGAGATTGCAGGCCGAGGAGACATTGGTGAGGAGACATTGGTGAGCTATGAAGCTGTTTCACACATGTCCAGTAGGTGTGGGTCAAATATTAACAATAACAAACAATACAAAACCACAATCGGAGTGCAAAATATACAAAAGGTAAGCAAATCACAACAAAAATGTAACTATTTTTTCTTTAACCAGGTAAAGCCCAATGAGCTATTAGCTTCTTATTCATAAGCGACCTGATCACAAATGATATAATCAACGAAGTGGCTTATCACGTGGAAATTATTAGCGGCGAAATGTTCTAAACGCTCTATGTTGATTCTAAATGTGGAGAGAAAAACCGGAGGACCAGGATAAAAATCCACGCGACCACGGGAAGAGAGACACGCAAACTCCAAATATACAGCAGGCGTTAGGGTCGGGATCGAACCCACGACCTCCTGTATACCAGGCGAGGTAGTTAACATTTCCCGGCTACCGTGATGATGATGCTTAGAGAGAGAGAGACGCAAACTCTAAATATACAGCAGGCGTTAGGGTCGGGATCGAACCCACGACCTCCTGCATACCAGGCGAGGTAGTTAACATCTTCCGGCTACCGTGATGATGATTAGAGAGAGAGACGCAAACTCCAAATATACAGCAGGCGTCAGGGTCGGGATCGAACCCACGACCTCCTGCATTCCAGGCGAGGTAGTTAACATCTCCCGGCCATGGTAATGATGATTAGAGAGAGAGAGACGCAAACTCCAAATATACAGCAGGCGTCAGGGTCAGGGTCGGGGTCGGGATCGAACCCACGACCTCCTGCATTCCAGGCGAGGTAGTTAACATCTCCCGGCCACCGTGGGGGCATCCACCTGAAGGCGTCGAGGCCGGCGTACGGGCCCTGCTCCGTGTCGGAGCTCGGCTCCGACAGGAAGTCGTTGAGGGCGAGGCGAGCGACCGACTTCTGCACGAGCTTGCAGTAGGGCGAGTGGAACACCATGTGGTCAAAGTCGGCCAGAGTGAAGTGCCGCTCCTCCCCGTCTTGCGGCCCACGGAGACAAAACGACGACGACGACGATAAAACTTTCAACTCAACTACGAACCATTTTTACCACGTAAGGCCCCATTGAGCTGTGTAGCTCAACGAAGTGGCCTTTCGTGTGGAAATATACAGCAGCCAAAATACTCGAAACGCGCGACGTTGATTCTAAATGTGGAGGGAAAAACCGGAGGACCAGGATAAAACTCCACGCGACCACGGGGAAAACACGCAAACTCCAAATATATAGCAGCAGGCGTTAGGGTCGGGATCGAACCCACAACCTCCTGTATACCAGGCGAGGTAGTTAACATCTCCCGGCTACAGTGATGATGATGATTATAGAGAGACGCAAACTCCAAATATACAGCAGGCATCAGGGTCAGGGTCGGGATCGAACCCACGACCTCCTGCATACCAGGCGAGGTAGTTAACATCTCCTAGCCACCGTGATGATGATGAGAGAGAGACACGCAAACTCCAAATATACAGCAGGCGTCAGGGTTGGGATTGAACCCGCAACTTCCTGCATACCCGGCCAGGGAGATAACATCTCGCCACCGTGGCGCCCTCGTCTCAAATCGCTGCCGGGATCGTTCGTCGCGTGCGGCCAGAACCGGGGGGGGGGGGGGGGGGCGGCGCCGGGGGGGGGGCAAGGAGTGTCGGGCAGGGAGTGGTTCTCACCTTTCTGCCACTGCGCCTGTGCCTTGCGGCGGTACGTGTGGTAGCAGCGGTCTAGGGCGTTGAGGTAGCACTGGATGGACAGCTTGCCGTCCACCACGGGGTACTCGGACAGCATGTCCGGCTTGTAGAAGTCGTACGCGTGCTGCATGTGCGTCGCGCGCAGGCCTGGCGGCGCCGTCACGAGCACGACGGAGAGGGGGACGCGGGAGTGAAGAGACGCAACAACACGGGTCAAAGGTTGCACATCCGAACCTTCACAACACTGTTGGGCGGCAAGTGGCGTCGTCGCGAGCCGTGCGCGCGCTGTGCGTGCTGTACATGCGACGTGCCCAGGCCTGACGGTGTTACCCACACTTGACCCCACCCGCAACACACGACGAGCCGTTTGTACCACTGGGTGGGTGGACAGGGGGTGCTGGGGAGGAGATTTAGATACTGATTAGAGGTAATTAAATTAAGTGTCTATTTGAGTGCCTTTGTGGGGAGCGGTAGTGTTGCGGTTAGCGCGCTGCATAAGCTAATTCCGGCTCACGGCAACAGCAGTGACGATTATCTGAATCGGTCCTGGGCCTCCTCTAGATCGACTCCGTCTCAAATAAGTATCTGGTGTGGCGTGTAAACATTGCCACTGGGGAGACAAAAGTGTCCGTGCATGGTGTTGGTCACCCACCAAACGTCTGCTAAGGCTACATCGAAGATTTTGTCTTTGTTGTGCTCGCGCAAAAATCTCGCAACGTCGATTGATGGGTGCGATTGTTAGGAATACAAACCCAGACACAGAGACCCACAGACTCGCACAGAGACCCATCGTCACACAGACTCACATAGAGACCGATATTCAGAGTGGCTTTTCGCTGACCTTGACGCTCGTTGGGGTCACGCGGCGAGTGCTGTGACCGTGACGCTCGTTGGGGTCACCGTGACATTCGTTACGACGTGAGTGGAGGCGCGGCGCTCCTCACCTCTCTCGATGACCAGCGGGGCGTTGGGGCCCACCAGCATGGCGACAGCGCCGGCGCCACCGGTGGGGCGCGCGCTGCCCGTCGCGTACACCGCGATGTCTCCAGCCACCACCAGGGCAAAGCGACCTGCGGTGCACGGGCGTCGGGTCAACACGGGCGTCGGGTCAACACGGGCGTCGGGTCAACACAAGACTCGTGATCTGGATTCAAGACAATTGGGCCATCTGTTGGGCGAGGGTGTGCATCTATCCGTGCATAGTGCCCACCATCACTCGACAACACTGCACACCGCTCAACACCACTGAACACCAACCACTCAACGCCAACCTCTACGCTCCCACCGCTCAAAGTCTCACATCACCACCACCCAACACCGCATACCACCGCACACACGACTGCCCGGCGGTGATAATTTTCCGGCACGCACACAACCACCTCTTCAATCACCCCGACCAACATCGCAACGCACGCGACAGCAACCGGACCCACCCGGACCCTGCTCCTCTCCATATCCCCATGTCACCCCCCCCCCACCCCCAGTGACCCTGGCTGGGGGTGAGCGGTGGGTTTGAAGGTTGAGGCTGCCAAACAATCCCGGGTTTAGGCCGGGACAGTCCCCAGAAGTTTCAGAAAGCATGTCCCGGTGTCACCCCGCCCCCCCAACCCCCCCCGGGAGCTTTGACTGTCAATTGGGATTTTGTCTCCAGTTTTAAACGTTCTGGCCTCATGTTGAACCCATGTTGCTGGCAGAGGGAGGAGCTAGCGATGGAGTAGGCGGGGCTACCTGAGCAGTGGGTGGGGCCAGCAGAGCAGAGGGCGGTGCTGGTGGTCGAGTGGGCGGTGCTAGTGGTTGAGTGGGCGGTGCTCGTGGATGCACGGGCGGGACTATGCCAAGCTCACCATGTGTCCCAGTTGAGCCTCCGAGGTTGAAATTTGGCCTCGGCCGTAGAGGGAGTGGCTCGCAATCAGAAGGTTGCAAGTTCAAATCCTGGTTAGGGTGTCGATAAGGGCCATCATCCCTCCGGTGTCAGTAAAGTGAAGAGTGAGTACCACTTTGTGGAGAATTCAACAGTGAGTGGTTGTACTTGATGAGATGCGTGGGATTTCCCACGCATGTCATCCCCCCCGCCCCCGTCATAGCAACGTGGACTTTCCTCCACTTGCTCAGTAAATGACCTCTGCTTCCAATGTTCCATTCGAGCATGAAATCAGTGACTTCTGTGTATTTTTTTTAAGGAAGTTAAAGTGGCGATTGGGGGGGCTGCATACAATTGGTAAATGTGGGGACGGGGGGGGGGTACGCGCCCCTTACCATCCCAGGCGCTGGATTCGACCCAGTTGGCGGCGTTGAAGAGGGCGGCTGTGCCGCCATAGCAAGCGTTGGTCGTGTCGATGCCCTCCACGTCGGTGTTGCCCGACTCCTCGAAGAGCTGCATGAGAACGGTCTTCACCGACTTGGACTTGTCGACCAGCGTCTCCGTGCCCACCTGCGCCGCCGGCATGACCGCACACCGTCGTCACTCGCAGCCCACCACCCCCGTCGCTCGCCTCCACTACCCCCGTTACTCACTGCCTCCACCACCCGTCACTACCTACCTCTCCCACCTTCTCTCACCGCTTCCCCGCGCCCGCCCTCCTACCTCTCCCCTCTTGCGTACACGCGTCTCTATGCGAGTCCATAGGGTCTCTATCTATGGGTCTCGAGATGAATCTGTACGACTGTGGATCTCTGCAAGTCTCTGGCTGTCTCTGCAAGTCTACAGGTCTCCATGCGCATCTGTGGGTTTCTGCGAGTCTTACGGGTTGTGCGAGCTCGTGTGTATGTGTGCGCACGCTTGTGTGTATGTGCGTACGCCTCTGTACATGCTTGTGTACGTGCTTGTGTATGTGTGCACGCGGGCGTGTGTACGTGCTTGTGCACACGTACGTAAGTGCTTGTGTACGTGCACACAAACACACGTCATTGTGTGTGTGTGCGTGTGCGCGCGCGTCACCTCGAGCCGGCCGATGCTGCCGTAGCTGAGTCCCGCGCGCTCCATGAGCCGCTGCGTCACCGTGAGGCACAGCGAGTTGATGTCCTCGCGGTCGGTGCAGAAGCCCATTCGCGTTTGGCCCAGGCCCACCGTGTACTTGCCGGCTGGCACCCCGTCGTAGCTCTCCAGCTCCGCCTGGTCCACGCACTGCGCCGGCAGGTAGACCTCCAGCGCCAGGATGCCGACATCCCGGGGCCAGCTGCCCCCTCCCTGTGCTCCGGTCTCCATCGTGCTGGGCATGCTGACGCGGCGACAGCAAACGGGCGGGCGGCAACGGAGGAGATTAGAGACGGGAAGGGGTGGGGGGAGCGACGATTTATCCGAGTCACACGTGCGTTTTAGTCTTCTCGTTACCGCGCGGATAGATGAACGAGGGGACTTTCGACGGCGTGCGGGTCGTGCGGGCCATATGACTATACTTCACCGTGCTGGTCACCGTGTGTCGGTGAAAAAGTGGGAGGAGGAGGACGAGGTGCACTCGAGACCGATTCGGATATCGCTTAGCCACCGATGTTAGCCATGGGCGGGAATCGAATCGAGCGCGCTGGATTCACAGCGCGGTGAGCTAAATACTAAGTCACCCAAAATTATCCAAGGAATCTCAAGACTCTTTGTTAAGAGGATCCTGCTACATTGGGATGTGTGACCAATGGCACGAATGGGAGTTTGGCTTCTGCGAGAATCCCCACCACATCGTAATATGACAGCGACACTCAAAGCTCCACACAGATGCGATTCAATCCCTCCGATTGGCTACGTGCGGTGCGCGAAAGAAGCTCAACATTCGTACATACAATTCGGCGAGTGTAAATCTACCTGTGAACCACACCCATTGGCTGTGCTGTCATCTCCTGTTACCTCACACAGGCCTCAAGAGCCAAACGCCTGCAGTCATTTTAACCCGTGACGCGCTGGTAGCTGGCGACGCTGCACAGAGAGCGCGCGACTCAGGGGATGAGCCACAAGACGAGCGGGGAAGGCAGCAGCCACGCAATGAGCCCGTACCAACAACAAGTGCAGTCCGACCTCTGCTTCTATAACCATTCGGACGAAACAGGTGGAAGTCTGCATCTTTGCTGTGCCGCCTTCTCCTTATCAGAGGAGAGAGCCACGCCATCCGTTTACGATCCACCAACCCTAACCTAGCTGCCTCCACGGTGCTGGACTGCAGCACACGTGCAGAGTAGCCGCCACCGCTGCCAAATAGCTGGCGAGCATCCGCAGTTATTCATCCGGCCGCTAACCGGGCTCAAACGTGCTTAGCTTTCCGAGATCTGACAAGACTGGACGAGGCACTCACGCGAGGGCTCTGATTGTGCATTATTTAGCGACTTGTCATTTCCCCTACCGTGCACTGCGATTGTGTATTGTGCATTGTTCGCCGCCGTGACTCGCTGACGCGCCCATACTAGACATCTGCTGAAAAAAAAAGCTTCGTAACTCATCGGATTCCTCCTCGAGGCTAAATAGAAAATAAATATATTCCGATTCTGAGCGATGGTTTTGTGTGTGCGTTACGGGATTTTCTCCGGCTTCTCTGGTTTCCTTCCACACGAAGCCAAACGACTCGTCGCATTATTCACGGGATTCTGGCCCAAACATCCCAAAGCGGCAGGGCCATCGTGCGCAAGGAGACTCCAGACTCGGTGAGGGTTACAAATTTGACATTCGCTTGCGGAGCGCAAGTCACTCTAAACAATGCACCCACGGTCTATCCACTCCCAGATGAAGGTTTCCAGGATGCTATCAGCGTCATCCACGGCAAGGACATCTGTGAATAAAAAATAGCTTTATTGCTCATCGAATACCTCCAATATATAAATAAATATTCCGAAATTTTGTTCTGATTGTACGTCATAAACATTAACCCATCCACTGCTAAGTTGAAGGCTCATCCAAACTATCATCCGGGGTCTATCCAGTGGTAGATGAAGCCTCAATATTCTATCAGCATCATGATCATCATCGTCTATCCACTGCAAGATGAAAACTTCCACCACGCTATCAGCATCATCGCCGATGCGCTATCCACTGCTGGATTACGGGTTGCCTACGAGATCATCTGGGAGAAGTGTTCTCTTGGTTGCTCCATCCCTGACGCCACGGCCCCCCGCCCCACACCCAAACCCCCCCCCCCCCCCCATCATGACCCCACCACAGACAAACCCCTGAATCGCCCGCGGAGACCCCAGGCTAATAACGCCAGCAACGAGCTCAGACCCCCAATGCCTGACCACAGGCACCCGAGGTGATCCCAGTCATAACCGCCAACACCCCAGAGACACCCCAATCCCTGACACAGGTCACGGGCACCCCCCCCCAGATCCCCTTAACGACCCCTAGGTCCCAGGTCCCCTCAATGACCCCCAGGTCCCCTCAACGACCCCCATGTCCCAGATCCCCTCCATGACCCCCAGGTCCCAGGTCCCCTCAACGACTCCCAGGTCCCCTCAACGATCCCCAGGTCCCCTCAACGACCCCCAGATCCAGATCCCCTCAACGACCCCCAGGTCCCAGATCCCCTCAACGACCCCCAGATCCCAGGTCCCCTCAACGACCCCCAGGTCCCAGGTCCCCTCAACGACCCCCAGGTCCCAGGTCCCCTCAACGATCCCCAGGTCCCCTCAACGATCCCCAGGTCCCGGGTCCCCTCAACGACCCACGCCCTGGTTACGACCTCTCTCTCTCCCACACACCCCCATTGAAGCCCTTTACCCCGCGCATCTAACGGGACTGCGACACCCACAAGACCCTTGGGCAAAATCCCCCAAAATGTTTCAAAACCCACCCCCCACCCTCTATGATTATTATAAGGGACGCCTTATAAATGTAAACCAAAAACAATTTTGAAATCACCTCAGAAATAATTGCCGCCTGTGTAAATCCCTTCACGGGGCCTGCGAACGCGGGCCGCACAGACAGAGGGAGACGACAGCGCTCGGAGATTTGTGTTTACCTGCTAGGGCGGCGAGGCTTGAGGGAGGATGTGGAGGAGGATGATGAGGAGGATGATGATGATCCAACAGCCTCTTCGCCTTCACACTGAGGGATACCTTGTCGACTGCCTTTGGGCTTCTTGTAACTTCCACCACCGCCGCCGCAACCAACCCGCGTCTCTCTTGTCACTGCACAGAACCGGCGACTTCACTAAGAGCGCGGGGGGGGGACTGGAGCCAGCGCCGTGAGGGGTGAGGGAGGAGTGGCTGAGGGAGGCTGGCGGTGTAGGAGACCACCACCCCCAACTTCCCCTACCACCACCACGTGGTTTCTCCCGCGCGCTCACACGTGTGAGGCGGGGGGGAGGGAAAATCCGTGACGTCACACGCGCTTAGCCAATTGCGGCGGGGCTCGCCACGGCACCGTGCGATGGCGCGAGGCGGAGGCGGCCAATGGGCGCGCGTCAGGAGACACCGCCGCGCGCTGCTGCCACTCCCCCCACACCCCCCCACCTCACGTGAGGGGCGGGGCTTGGGAGGGGGGGGTATTGGAGGGGAGGGGCCGACGAGACGCATTGAAATTCGTGCATAGACTGCAAAACGGTGGCCCCCAGCCAACCAGCGCCCGATGATGATGATGTTAATTCATCATTGAGATGTCTAATGCGGCATTCCATCCGAGGGTTTCCCAATGCGCAATGCATGAAAATCAGGAAAAAAACAAA
>JAAXLI020001325.1:0-18221 GCA_014621495.2 Entosphenus tridentatus | reverse complement strand
GTGTGTGTGACTGTGTGTGTGTGATTGTGTGTGTGTGACTGTGTGTGACTGTGTGTGTGGGAATGTGTGTGTGACTGTGTGTGTGTGACTGTGTGTGTGACTGTGTGTGTGTGATTGTGTGTGTGTGCTCGCGGTCGGGCAGCGGTTTGCATGCTGCGCTACGAACCTGGCGACCGGAGTTCGATTCTCGCTCACGGCCAACACCGGTGACGATTTTCTGAACCGGTCATGGGCCTCCCCTAGGTCGACTCAGCCTCATATGAGTACCTGGTGTGGTGTGTAAGCATCGCCGATGGGGGGACAAAGGCGGTCGGACTTGATACTGGCCACCCACCCCCTCGTGTGCCGTGCCAACCTTCATTGGTGCCCCAACAGTCTGTTAAGGCTATAAGGGGGATCTTTGTGTGTGTGCTTCAAGGTGTACCTAGTCTGGCACAAGCGCCTTGGTGACGCCACTGCCACTTAGTGGCAGCGGTGGTGGTTCTTGTTGTGACTTTGTTGTTGTGACTGTGTGTGAATATACGTGGGGAGCGGTGGCGCATGCTTAGCGCGTGCTGTGCTACAACCCCGTGACCCATGTTCGATACTCACTGCCAACAATCGGTGACGAATATCTGAAGCGGTCCTGAGCCTCTCCCACGTCCACTCCGCCTTAAATGAGTACCTTGTGCGATGGGTAAACATAAGCATTGGTGGAAACGAAGGTAGCGGAGAGAGGTTTTGGACACGCCACCCCCTCGTGCGCCGTGCTGGCCTTAACAGTCTGTAAAGGCTGTCCGGGGCGATCTTTGTCTTTGTTGTATCGTAGGTTTGAGGAGATGGCTGAACAAGCAACGCGGCTGCAGGTGCTGCTGGAGATGGCGCAGAGGCAGGGGGCACCGCCCCCCACACACACCCTCACGCGCGAGACTCTGCACGTGCCCAGGTTCAGCACACACCCCAAGAAACACCCACAACTTACAGCCTCCTCATCAACACAGGCCACAACACCCGCCATAACACCCAGCCACCCACCAACACGTACCACCACACTCCACAACACCCAGCCACCCACCAACACGCACCACCACACTCCACAACACCCAGCCCCTCCCCAACACGCACCACCACACTCCACAAACACCCACCAACACATCACACACCTTGGTAATGAACCAGCCACATACTACAACGCTCAGCTACCCACTAATACATACCACACACAACGCTCAGCCACCCACCAATGCACACGTGTTCTGTGTGACTGACCCGCCGACTGGCTGGCGGCATGTTGTCTAGTGGCTGAAACACGATATTGAGGATTTTTTAAAGTAGCTGGGCGGTACAAAATTACAACCAAATATTTGAGAGTTACAAAGCACGTTTTCACTGATTCAATTTACATAATGTAGATACCAAAATTGAGTCGTGCAACACGCCCATTTTCGGAGATCGGATGGCAGACGGAATATAGTTAACGACGGAACAGAGGCCCACGGAGGGAGGCATGGAGGGAAGGGAGGTAGGAAAAAAAAACTGAAATAGTGGCACGAGATGAGAAGATTTGGATGGAGATGACGAGAAATGTTTAAGAGTAGAAGACATTCAGGCAAGGAATTTGCCCAGCATTGGGACGTTAACGGCCAGGACAGATGAACGGCAAGAAAGAAAAGGCGGCTGATGTGAGCTCACAGATGTGGTTACCGCGCCGCACACGCAAAATTACTGTTTGTCTATCATTTACCGGCAACCCAGCTGTGGTTTGGCGCTCCGTGCAGCTGTAGCGTTTGAGGCTGGTGCAAACTCCACGCAGCAAATGGCGTCCACAACAACGTTGAACCTTTTACGTTATTTCCTTCCTTCGGACGGCATTTGAAAGGCAGCGGACCGAGCTGTTTGCTGCCTGTTGAGTTTGGAAAGCCATTTAACTGTGTCTGGGTCAGCCAGATGGATTGCGTTTGTACCTCCCGTAAAAGTATGTGTGTGTTTGTGTGGGGAACGTTAGTACGGTGGTTAGCACGTGCGCTGCGCTAGGAAGCCGGAGCCCTGAGTTCGATTCCCGCTCGTGGCTACCAACACTGGTGACAATTATCTAAACTTTTCCTGGGCGGGCGACTCAGCCATGAACGAGTATTTTGTGCGGTGTTTAAACATCGCCACTGGCCACCCTCCTTCTCGTGTGTAGTGCCAGCCTTCATAGGTGCTCGCTAACAGCACTTGTCCCAATAGACATTTGCAGGCAACACGGGGGATCTTTGTCGGTGATGATGGGAACGATGGCGTTCACACTTTACCGCGGTCATAATTGGATGCACGTAGACTCGTACAGAGGCCCGTGCAGTCTGTGCAGTAATTTTCTATCAAGGGCCTGGAAATTGATGCAAGAGGCAGATCGTGTAACAAGCTGGCAACAGATGTTTTTAGGGGCTCTTTTGACCCCCACTGATTATTAAAATTGCTGTTGCCAAGCCAGATTTTTAGCCTGAAGCCTGATTTTTTGGCCTAAGTTGAAGATGGTCACCGAATCAAGACTGTGTCATGGGTTCTAGATTTGACTTGTAATGTCAAAACTTTAAAGCGAGTTATCAACGTGAAAAAAACCTAACTATGTATGCTTTAAAACTATATATGTGTCCCAAAAGATGCAAATGTGAGCTTTTCAATGTGTCAGCTTACCAACTGATGAAAGCTCTTTGGAGCTAACAAATTAAAGTTCCTCGGATGTCCCTCAAATTTTTTATTCAAATATTTTTCCAGCTCGGATTGGCAAGGCCAACGTTGCCTAACTCAACCTGAAATGAGCACCTCCTGTGGTGTGAGTAAATATTGGCAGTGGGGGGAGAACAAAGGTGGTCGTGCTTGTTCTTTGCCACATCACCTTCCCTCGTGCGCGCCAACAGCACTTGCCCCAACAGCCTCTTGCAGGTTACCCGTGCCCTCTTTGTCTTCGTACACGTGAGTGTGCATGCACGTGTGTGAATCCGTATGTTGGTGTGTGCCACAAGGTATAACACATGACCCCCCCCGTGCGTAGGGTCAACCCTGACCTGGCTGCTGGTGACCTCCTGGTGACCGTGTTCCGGGGTCACGACCTTTGCCCCCCCTCCACTCCAGGTGAGGACGCGATGACGCGGGCGTGCGGGGCTTGCCTGTCTACCAAAGACAAAGATCCCCCGTATAACCTTAACAGACTGGCGGGGCAAGTGCTGTTAGCGAGCACCCATGAAAGTCGGCACGGCACACACGAGGTGGTGGGTGGCCAGCACCACGCCCGGCTGCCTTTGTCTCCCTAGCGGTGATGATTTTACACACCGTACCAGGTCCTCATTTGAGACTGAGTCTACCTAGAAGAGAGCCAAGACCGATTCATATAATCGTCACTGGCGGTGTTGGCATTGAGCGGGAATGGAACGCGGGTCGCCGGGTTCACAGCGCCGCGCTCCCACCGTACACCTGGTGACCCACGACCCACACAAAAAAGGAACGGCTGGGATGCATGTGTAGTGACTGACTTGGAGACGTAACTTCTTGGAGGCAGCTCTTTATTTAAACACCGAGCACGCTTTGTACACTTTATACACACCCTACACCGTTACACACTCTCTGTCTCTCGCTGAAACGCAACTCTACACTGGTTGCCAGCCTACACACAATGCTAGCCGTCTGGCACTGATGGCGCTGAACTAAGACAACTACGTCCAGCAGCGCAATATCAAGTGGAGCCGACAGCGACGAAGGCCCGAGCCGACAGCGGCGATGGCGACGATCTTCAGCAGCAACGACGATGGGAATCTCACGCCAAACGACAGCCCCGAGGTCCCCTCCCGGGGGGGGGCCCTCTTATACTGGGGGGCGTGGCCTGGCTCCGCCCCTGGCCACGCCCCCCTTCTGGAACCTACTAGCGGGTTCTTGACGTGTCCCTTCCGTAATCTTTCCCCGAGATCCCTCTCTGGTCGATCACGTGACCTGCTGTCAGTCAGGGCTGCTACAAGCTGCAGATCCCCTTCCCAGCCAGCAGCCGGCGCTGTTCTACTTGGTGACCAATTCTACGTCACTACACATGCTTGCAATTGCGCTGAGAGATGGGAAGACGCAACACGTGGATCTGAGAACGTGAGCAAAGTTCGAGACGGGACACGCCGCCAGAAGGGGGCGCGTTTGCCGGGAGTTGAAGAATGAGTAGCAACAAGTGCCAGTACACGCCCAGAGAGAGAGAGAGAGGACGTCTACTGCGGAGGTGGAGCAATGAAATTGGCTCGTCGCAGGTGCTAGGCGGATTATTACTTCGCGAGGTTATGAGAGATCACTGCTTGGGGGCACAGTCATCATCCGGCAGTGTTTTTTTTCACGCCCCGAATGATGATGATGATGATGATGGTGGTGAACTGTAGATTATGAACGCGTATTTTACTGACGTTTTGTGATGACATATAACTCTTAATTTAGGCGAGGTCACTTGCTACGTTTAGGCTTTCTCTAAAGACTCGTCTGTTTCGCCTGCCCGACACCTTCCACGTATGACCCAGTGGTCTGTGGACTTTGTATTAATTATATTTATTAATTATTGGTTCTTTCGGTCAAGTCACGTAGAAGGGAAACAATAAAATAATAAAAATATAAAACAATAAAATTCTCACGACGTTTCGACTGCAACACAAGCAATCATCATCAGGTGTGAAAATCACAGCAAAGAACATTATTGTTTTATATTTTTATTATTTTATTGTTTCCCTTCTACGTGACTTTACCGAAAGAACCAAGAATATGAATCCCTGCAGTAACGAAAGCTTTAAATCTAAATATATTTCTTAACTTCGTGCGTGGTGCACTGAGATCCCTGGATAAATTGCGCCTTGTAAATGTAAATGATGATTATGTTTTTCCGATGAGTATTGTGTCACCGTGTGTTGCGTCTCGCTGTCCATTTTCCCTTGTGTTATTACGCACGTTGAATCCTCCTCTAACTCTTTACCGATTGCGCGTCGTTCAGATTGCGTGTCGTTACGCTGTAGGCAGTGAGTGTTCTCACCGTGGCGATCCGCTTGGTATTGTCCGCTTGTCACGCGTCGTCCTGCGTGGCGTGTCATCATCTCGTGTCGTTGCGTCTTGTCGACGCTTGTTGCCATGCCCCGCGTATTGCGTGTGTGCACTGTGTGTGTGCTCATTGTCACTCCCCACCCCCATACCACGTGTGCAACCAGGTGTGGCCAAGCATGGACTGCACGCATTCGTAAAAATCGAGGTGCCCCTGCCATGCCCGGTGAGTGCCGACACCCAGACTTAACGAAAACTGAACAATTCAAACAATGTTACTCGGTAAGGCCCACGAAGCTATTAGCTTATTTTTCAAAAGTGACCTGGCCGCTAATGATAGCTCAACGAAGTGGACATTTTTCTAGCAGCCAAATACTCTGAACGCGCGATGTCGATTCTACATGTGGAGGGAAAAACCGGAGGACCCGGAGAAAAATCCACGCGACATGCAAACTCTCAATATACAGCACGCGTCGCCTTCGAGGTCGGACCCAATGCCTACTGCATACCGCTCGCCAAGCCCAGCATCATTCTCATTTAAAATTTATTTATCCAGGAAAGCCACGCTGGAGTCGTAAGACTCTTTTTCAGCAGGGTCCTGCTGCTGCTGCTTCATTGGGTTTTGTTGTTGTTGTTGATGTTTTCGGCCAATTAATGTCGAGTTGTGTTGTTATTCATGTGGGGACGAAACCAGAGCACCCGGAGAAAACCCGCACCTTGCGCGAGGAGGGGAGGGGGGAGGGCAACGCTCTATCCCCGTATAGATGGAATAAACATAGGGCGATAAGTCCACTTGCTGTACCGCCTTCTCTTGGCGAGCCAGCGTACGGCTTCCTCGTCGACGCCCACGGGAAGGGAGTTTCGCAATAACATTTGTGTGGTGATCCACCAGCCCTCGTTGCCACCTTCACCAAGCCGCCGCCACGTGTAGCCGCCACCGCCCGACATTTTTGGATAATCTTTGCGAGCTTTATCTTGAGCCCCTGTTGCAGGCAGGTGGACGGGAGCTCGTGCGGCAGCGAATCCGAGCCTCTAGTTGGGAAAACGTGAAGAGGTTGGCGGTAGCCTGTACGTACGTCCGTATGTTGAAATTATTTCGTGCCGTACGTAGCCAACCGCGCCAATCTCAAGTTCTAGATTTGAAGCTTCACTTACTTGAGACAGTAAATCTAGCTGTGACGGTCCCACCTGATGACGGAGACTTGTGTTGCCTCCGAAACGTCGTGATTTTTAATTTTATTTCGATTATTATTTCTACTTTTTATTATTTATTTTTACCTACGTGACTTTACCGAAAAAAACCTAAGAGTAACAATCTCAAGTTGCCGGCGAAGGACGTCAAAAGGAATGAGCTTAACCCGGTGACGTTCGCAAATGTTTTCTTTGGATGCAGAAGGCGTCCCAGAGGGAGAAGACAAGCATGCAGAGCGGCATGTGCCCAGGTCCGTCGCCACCCCCCCCTCCCTGCTGCTGGGTTTGGTGTCTGTCTGTCTGTCTGTGGGTGACCTCCGTGCGTGTCTTGCCGGAGTAGAGTTTAAATTTCGATTTAAAGCTTTCGTGACTGTAGGGATTCATATTCTTGGTTCTCTCGGTAAAGTCACGAAGAAGGGAAATAAGAAAGTAATGAAAATATATAAAAGGATACAAATTATCTGACACCTGATGATGATTGCTTGTGTTGCAGTCGAAACGTCGTGATAATTTTTATTGTTTCATATTTTTATTATGTTTGTTATTATTTTATTATTTCCCTTCTACGTGACTTTACCGAAAGAACCAATAATAGGAGTAGTAGTAAAAGGGTAAAAAAACAATTATATTTTTTACTGGAAAATGAGGTACCAATGGTGTAAATGCTTACCCCGAGCTCTCATACTCTGATGGTGCATTGTCTTTGAGTTGTGCGTCATCTGGTCCAACACCATGTGAGACTAGGCTCTAAGGAAAGCTGTCTCGGGTGTGGACCAATCAACTTCAAGGACAGTGCATACATTATCAGAATTATGTTTTTTGTTTGCATTATGACTGCAGGTATTGTGGTTTATGCAAACATGACTCCTTGTTAAAAAGGTGTCAGTTTTGTTTGCCAGATAGAAGGGTAAAAAACCAATTATCAATTATCAGGAGTAGAGTTTGTCTGTGTCTGTGCGCTGCAAACGGAGTTCGTGTGTCTCGTCGCTTTCAGAATTTCACGCGTGTGTCTGTGTGTCCTCTGCGTAGCTGGTGTGTCTGTGTCTTTCTTGTTGCAAATAGAGTTCATGTTGATGAAACAATAAGAATAGGTTTTAGCCTTTCTGGCGTTAAACAGGAGGTGTGAAGATGTCCAAACACCAAATAGGCACCAAGTCTGCATGAAACACACACACATACTTGTGGCAAAACATGCAAACAACATACTCGGATAATGTATACATTATCTTTCAAACTGGCCTACACCATCTTCTTGGTTCTTTCGGTAAAGTCACATAGAAGGGAAATAATAAAATAATAAAAATAAAACTATAAAATACAATTCTCACGACGTTACGGCCACAACGCAAGCAGCCGTCCTCAGGTGAAGAACAGGTCTGTCGGAAAGACAGCGTCTGAATGAACACCACCAAACTTAGCAGCGTATATTTAAGCTGGGTTAGAAGAGGAAGGGTGCCTTGACAAAGTAATTTGCATATCAACAGAGGAATTTAGCATATTTATGGAAAATGCAGATATACGATTAGTTACTACTTGTGGAATGTGTAGGAGGTGGAGGGGGTCTCAAAGTCATATTATGCTCGTGTATTATGTAGGATTAGCAATAATAAAGGAAGTAGGGTTAGCGGTAATAAAGGGAAGGAATTTTAATAGTAAGGAGCTGCAACACCAGATATACAGCCTTCTCTCAGCCTTCTCTCTGGTTTCCAGAAAGGATAAAACACATTCTTATTGTTTCATCATTTTGATACTGGAAATAAGGTCCCAAGATAGAGTTCGCGTGTCTGCGTGCCCCTCGCAAGGTTCACTTGCGCGTCTGCGTGTGTCGTACTTGGTTTACGTTAATCTACTCTGACCACTTTTCCGCCGGCACATCCAAGCGAAGTCACCGCGGGACCCTCGGCACCAGTCGGGTTTTCCACGGGCTGTTTGCCAAGCCGAGCCACCACCAAACCGTGGTATTTCTGGCATCTCAAGACACCTGAATCCGGCTCGGGGCCAAGCAGGGCCAGGGGGTGGGGCGTCTCGACCCGTTAACTGCGCGCGCCCTTCGGTGACCACCAGGCTCGGGTTCTGCAGTGGAAAAACGAGACTAAAACGAAACTAAACTTTTTTTTAATTTGACCAGGTACGGCCCCGTGAGCTATGTTGTAGCTCTTTTTTACAAGCGACCTGGCCACAAATGGTAGCTCAACGAAGCGGCTCATCACGTGGATATGTATAGCAGCCAAATACTCTAAACCCACGTGCATTCTAAATGCGGAGGGAAAAAACTGAATACCCGGAGAAAAATCCACGTGACCACGGGGAGAACATGCAAACTGCAATTATACAGGCGTCAGGGTTGGGATCGAACCCACGACCTCCTGCATACCGGGCGAGTTGGTCAACATCTCACCACCGCGGCGCCACAACTGGGAGCTTCCTGAGCCGCGTGCCAGGCTGGCTCGGCACAGCCCCGGCGCAGCTTGGGTGCACAGTGGAAAACCGGTGTGCAACCCGTGTGTCCTTTGCAGAGTTCAACGAGAGCTTCAAGTTCACTCTGCAGCGTGGATCTCTTGGGTTCCTCAACGCCGTGCGCCAAGGAGACATCTCCTTCCTGCTGCTCCACAAGGGGTGAGGGCGGCGGTCGGGATGAGGTCGGAAGGTGGAGGTCAAAGGGGCAGAGATGGCGCGTGGGATTAACTAACGGCTTCTGGTTGACGGTGCTTCTGTGTGTATGTGTGTGTGTGGCCTTGCCCGGATGTGGTGCTGGCCACTCCCATCTCCTCGTGTGCTGTGCCGGCCTTCATCGTTGCTCGCTAACAGCACTTGCCCCAACAATCTGTTAAGGCTTTACCGGGGATTGTTGTATGCGTGTGTGTGTGTGTGTGGTCTTTTTTGGATGTGGTGTTGGCCACCCACCAACCTAGTGTGCGATTCTGGCCTTCATAGGTGCTACTCGCTAACAGCGCCTGCCCCAACAGTCTGTTGAGGCTATACGGAGGATCTTTGTCTTTGTGTGTGCACAGCCCACTGGGAAGTGAGTGGGCTCTGGGGGAAGCTGTGCTGGGGCTTCGCGCTCTGCTCGGTCGCTGTGAGGTGACGGCGACCTTACCGGTACATTGACGCCAACGCTGCTGCTTCCACTGCTGCTGCCACCGCTGCTTCCACTGCTGCTGCCACCACTGCTGCCGCCGCCACTGCTGCTGCCACTGCTGCTGCCACTGCTGCTGCTGCCACTGCTGCTGCCACTGCTGCTGCCACTGCTGCTGCTGCCACTGCTGCTGCCACTGCTGCTGCTGCTGCCACTGCTGCTGCCACTGCTGCTGCTGCTGCCACTGCTGCTGCCACTGCTGCTGCTGCTGCCACTGCTGCTGCCGCTGCTGCTGCTGCCGCTGCCACTGCTGCTGCCACTGCTGCTGCCACTGCTGCTGCCGCTGCTGCTGCCGCCGCTGCTGCTGCTGCAACTGCTGCAACTGCTGCTGCCACTGCTGCTTCTGCCACTGCTGCTTCTGCCACTGCTGCTTCCACTGCTACTGCTGCCGCTGCTGCTGCCGCTGCCACTGCCGCTGCCACTCCTGCTGCTGCCACTGCTGCTGCTGCCACTGCTGCTACCACTGCTGCTGCTACCACTGCTGCTGCTGCCACTGCTGCTGCTGCCACTACTGCTGCTGCCACTGCTGCTGCTGCCACTGCTGCTGCTGCCACCGCTGCTGCCACCGCTGCTTCCACCGCTGCTTCCACTGCTGCTGCCACTGCTGCTGCCACTGCTGCTGCTGCGACTGCGCATGTGCCCCCCCTATGTCTGTACTAGCCCGGTCATAGGCCAACCATACATAACCCTGTCGTAGCCCAACTTTAACTCCGTCCTAACGTTGCCCTATTTCCACACTATGCTATCCTAACCCCCATCATAAATCTATCCTGACTTTGTCCGAACACTGAACTAGCCACGTCCCAATCCTAACCCTTGCCCCAGTCCTCGCGCTGTCCCAATCTCACTCTCGCACTGCGTTAACAATGGAGGTAAGAATTTAAGAGGCCTTTGTGCTCTCCACTGCTGGATGAAGGCCTCCCCCATGCCGCTTCGGTCAGGGAAGAATATTTGACCATACTTTGCCAAACTGGTCGGTGTGAGTTGTGGGAAGAGCCCTGTTCTATGCCAGCCCTAACCCTGTCTCAATAGCCTCATGCTATCCCTGTCTTTGAGTTCTAACCCTCTCATAGCTAGCCTAGCCCTAGCCTTTGGCCCACCCTGCTATTGTGTCCAGCTACACATAGTACCTGACAGAATTGAGCGCCTACCGATTCACTCCAGTCTCTCGCTTGCTCCCGTGAACTTCAAGCGTGGATATCTTCACCCACGTTGATGAGGACTCGGTCTGCCAGACACTGACTTTCATCTCATCCTCCACACAGCAACACACTCAATCGCTCACTCGCTCACCCGCTCATTCGCTCACTCGCTCACCCGCTTGCCCGCTCATTCGCTCACTCGCTCGCTCGCTTACCCGCTCATTCGCTCACTCGCTCATTCGCTCACTCGCTCACTCGCTCATTCGCTCACTCGCTCACCCGCTCACCCGCTCACCCGCTTACCCGCTCATTCGCTCACCCGCTCACCCGCTTACCCGCTCATTCGCTCACTCGCTCATTCGCTCACTCGCTCACCCGCTCGCCCGATTACCCGCTCATTCGCTCACTCGCTCACTCGCTCACCCGCTTACTCGCTCACTCGCTCAAATCGCTCACCACACCGGAGGTCACAACATATCTCTTTCTGCCTCCTGCCTTGCACTGCTGCACTTTCGAATCCCCTCCCGTCATCACTTCTCCCAAGCCCTTAAAATAACCTTGCGCAATTCAGGAAACGTGTTAACTCTTGCGAATTACAGCTTTCAAAGTGCTGCTTGTTATTGGCCGACGGCCATTTAGGCCTTTGGGACTGGGCTTCAACAGCCGTGTCCATGAAGTAATAACAATAATTATCGCGGCCTCTGACTCACAGGAGGTTGTGCTAACCCTGACCCCCGACCCCCGTGGCGTGAATAGCTCCGGAGGTCGGGCCGGGAGGGGGAGGGGTCGCGGGGGGCGGCGGGCTCTGTGGACGTGCGGGTGCGCGCACGCTCACCCCTGGGGGGCGGCTGGGACCTGGAGGAGGTGGAGGAGGAGTGGCTGCAGCTGAACCCCGTGCACACGCATGTACGTGCACACGCACGCACACGCATGTACGTGCACACGCACGCACACGCATGTACGTGCACACGCGCACGCACACGCATGCACACACGCGTGCGCTCGTACCCGCATGTGCACACATGTGCAAAGGTCTCCTGTGTAGCCTTTAACAGACTGTTGGGGCAAGTGCTGTTAGTGAGCTGCTGTTAGTGAGCCGCTGCGACACACCAGGGGGTGGGTGGCCAGCACCACGCCAGACCACCTTTGTCTTCCTAGTGGTGACGTTTACACACCGTACCAGGTACTCATTTTAGGCTGAGTCGACCTTGTGGGGGCTCAGGACGTGAGTGGGAATCAAGCTCGGGTCGCCAGGTTCGTAGGTGCAGCGCGCTAACGACTGTGCTAACGCTCCCCAAAAAACAAAGACAAAGAGCCCCCGTATAGCCTTAACAGACTGTTGGGGCAAGTGCTGTTAGCGAGCACCTATGAAGGCCTGCACAGCACACGAGGGGATGGGTGGCCAGCACCACGCCCGACCGCCTTTGTCTCACTAGTGGCGATGTTTACACACCGTACCAGGTACTCATTTGAGGCCGAGTCGACCTAGGGGGACCGCTTCAGATAATCGTCACTGGTGTTGGCCGTGAGTGGCAATCGAACTCGGGTCGACGGGTTCGGAGCGCAACGCGCTAACCGCTGCACTGCCGCTCCCCCGCACACATGCACACAAACACCGACCGACACCCACACACGCCCACGCGCGCAGGTGGTGTGGTACGTTAATAACAGCCTTGTTGAGTAATCCTTCTCATATGTCGGGCCTCTCTCTCTCCTGAATAATGCTGCATCTCAATTGCAGCCTGGGTTGAGACTGGGTAGTGTTCGGATGGGCGGCCGTCGCCGCACACAAAGCCGTGCCGTGGGGTTCAGCGGCGCTGCCTTGCCTGCAGAGGGCGGTGCAACAGCGTCCATATACGTCAGAGGTCGCAACCGGGTACCCGATACCCGTACCCTACCCGATACCCGGCTACCCGTACCCGGCCAGGTACGGGTACCCGTTTGCGACCCTGGTGCGGCCGGGTACGGGTAGGCCGTGAGTCACTGGTGAGTAACCGTTTGTCACTCATTTCGGGTAGGGTACGGGTAGGGAATGGGTACCCGTGCCCGGCTGGGTACGGGTACCCATTTGCGACCCTGGTGCGGCCGGGTACGGGTAAGGAATCAAAACCCGTTTGCGACCTCTGATGTACGTCCCCCCACCTCCGCTACGAACCCGGCTGCCCGAGTTCAGTTCCCACGGCCACGGCCGACATCGGTGGCGGCGAGTACTACCCGGTTGTCTCCTCGTTGAGCGGCCCGCGCTGACCGCGTGATGAAGCACGAAACCCCCCCCCCCACCCACACCAACGACCCGCACCACGTGGCGCGGTCCTCATCCAGCAGTGGATCGCCACACAAGTGGCTGTGCAATGCGCACGAACACACGGAGCCCCCTTGCGAACGGGAACAACGTTCCAACTCGCTTGTTTTTCCCGCCCCCGCTCCCCCCCCCCCCCCCCACATCTTCTCCCGGCAAAATAAAATTTCCAACCTCTACATCGAACGCGTGTGCGTGCACGTGCGCGCGCTCCCTTCCCACGGCAGAAATCCCTTTAACGCTAAGTCGGAGTGAAAGCATGCTCCCTCACTCACACGCAACCCCCACCCATCCACCGCTGCCCCAACACAGTCTCTGGGAACAGCTGAGCTGAACCGCGGTTCCCGGGGTCTGTTTCGTTGCCGAGCCAAACCCCGGCGTATGGCACGGTTTAACAGCCATTAGCGGCTGCTCGCGAGCGCTGCCGGTAATCGGAGGCAGCTGTGCTGGCGGTGGGGAGCCGCATGCGCGACCGCCCCCCCCCCCCCTCCCCTCCGCCCCTCCACCAAAAGTGACCGGCGCTGGGCCAAACGGCTGCGGCAGCGAACGAGCTAGGGGCTAGCGAGCGGCGCTCGCGTGCCAAGCGGGTGGCGCGTCCAAAGGGGGGATGCGTTGTGTTTCTGTTGCCGGCGTTGTTCCGGGAGGTTTAATTAATTGGCAGCGAATGCCAAGAGTAAATCCGCAGGCGTGCGAAGATCCGTCCGGGTGAATGTCGCGGCTCGGCCCGTCGCGAGCGTTACTAACCCCTCCCATAGCCGTGGCCGGTAGCACCGGGCTTATTGGAGGTCAGTCGCCTCCTTACCGCCCTTCTGCCGCTACTACCAGCACCACCACGGTTACTGCTCGCGTGAGCCTCGCCCGTTGATTCTTTCCACCCGTGTTGAGGAATCGCGTCTACCTGGTTGACTGTTGCATCTCATCCACCACCGCACAGCAGGTCAACAACAAATTCACTCGCCCTCCTCACCCAAACGCTCACCTACTTACCCACCCACTCACCACGCTGCAGGTCACAAGGCTTTTCTCAATACATCCTTCAGCACTGGCTACAGCGAGGAGGTCGTTGTCTTTGCTTTGTCCCGTGTACCTTCAGCCGGGTCGGGTAGGCAAGGTAGGCGAGGGGCAGGGTCTCCCGTGACGATCGCTAGGCCTCGCCTTGCTTAGCATGTAAGCCTGCATGGGCCTCTGCTCTGACGAAGAGCGGTCCTGGCGTAGGCCGAGTGAGATGTTTGATGCCGGGGCCGTTTTCACAACGAGGGTCACTGAACGGGAGGATGGGGGTGGGGGGGGCATGCACAGGTTGCCCATCCCCCACACCTATGTGGGGGACGGGGTGGGGGGGCAACATGGGCACAGCAGTTGAAAGCCGCTGGGCTGTCTTTTGCTGAGATTGAGTGTTGTGTTGCAGGTGATACTGTCCGGCAGGGGCGTGGAAATTGATCCCAGCAGGTAGGACTTTCCAAACACACGCACCGACGCACACACGCACACACGCACGTACGCGCCACATTCGTGAGCCGGGGGTCGTAGCCTGCCGCGGGGGCTACGTCGTTGGGCAGCAAGGCTCGGCGCAGCAAAAGCCGTTGTTGTACCGCACTATGCGCCGACGTCTTCCGCTCCCCCACCTTCAACCCGTGCGGACGCTGCGTGGCGAAGTGCTGCCGATTAGCCCCCACGACCCCGACGGCGTGGGGTCGTGGGTCAAGGTGGGGGGGTCCCTCATCCAGCAGTGTATCGGACATGCGCATTGCAGATGCTGGTTAGCCTCGCTCGGCTTGTGCCACAGAGGGCGAGCTTGCCACGTGTCCTGCAAGGGAGGCGCGGTAATAAATATCAAGCGATGATCATGATGGAATGTGCATTGTGGAAGTAGGATTTTGTCGGGCATCTGTTTATTGTAATGTTCAACCAGTTCTGGTGGTCAGGACTGGGAAAAAATGGTTTCTCATGGTTACTAAACCCTTTTGTTCGATGCCGTGTGTTTGTGTGGGAAGCAGTAGTTTAGCAGTTAGTGCGCCGCGGTACGATCCCAGCAACCCAAGTTGGATTCCTGCTCACGGCCAACACCAGTGACTTTTTTCTGAAACGATTTTCTGGGCCTCCCCTAGGTCGATTCATCCTCAATTGAGTACCTGGTGCGATATGTAACATTGCCACTCGGGAGAGAAAGGCAGCCAGGCGTGATGCTGCCCACTCACCACTTCGTATGCCGTGCCCGCCTTCATAGGTGCTCACTAACAGCAGTTGCCACAATAGTCTGTTAAGGCTATACGGGGGATCTTTATCTGTTGTGCACGTTTGTGGGGAACGGTAGCAGATTGGTTTGTGCACTGCGCTACTAACCGAGTTCGATTCCTGATCACCGTCGACATCGGTGACGATTCTCTGAACCGGTTCTGGGCCTCGCCTAGGTCGACTCGGACTTTAAAAAGTACCTGGTGCGCCGTTGTGTAAACATCACACCTGGGGAGAGACCGGGCGGCCAGGCTCGGCGCTGGCCACCCACCCACCTTGTGTGACCGGTCCCCAGTTACGGGTGCTCGCTTTAACAACACTGGCCGCAACAGTTTGTCAAAGGCTACCCCGGGGGCGTGGTGACCTTTGTCTTTGTGATGCAGCCTGGACGTGGCGAGCGTGGAGGTGCTCGCTCTGGAGCGGAAGCTGCTCGAAAGTCAGGTGACTCCTCGGGCTCGCATCGCCACTCCTTCCCTCGTTTAAACAAACAACAAAAAACATTCCCATTTTGAGCCTGCCATATGTTTCATCATCACTGTAGCTTGGCGGCCGACACATTGCTCGTGAGACACACGCCAGCGTGCAGCGCGAGAAAGAATGAGATCATTAAGCGAACTGTGAAAAATCACATCGTACCATACGACTGTCATCCATCACTCCTGTGAACGTTTCGCAAAGTCACGAATTTAGCGGATACAAATATATACTTGTAACTTGAATGTCGCGTTTGCTATTTCGTGTAGTGTGTGTATATATATATGTTGTCGGTGTGTAAAACATGTTCTCTTAAAACAAAACGGGTGACGATAATCACGATAACGGCGATAATTTAGCAAACCGGACGATATTAACTTCGTGAGCGTTATACCTCATTGTACCGTCATAGCATTCGCGGACAGCCTAAATGCTACTCCTGCCGCTGCTGCCACTGCTGCCACTGCTGCCACTACTGCTAATACTGCCACTACTGCTCCTGACACTGATGCCACTGCTACTCCCGCTGTTGCCACTGCCACATGCCACTGCTGCCGCTGCCACCACTGCTGCCCCCGCTGTTGCCGCTGCCACCTGCTGCCGCTGCTGCCGCCTGCAGCTGGCGGTGTACCTGGAGATGGGGCGCACGCCCTCGCCCGCGCTGGCGCAACGCTTCATGCTGCTGGGCCGGCAGGAGGAGTGGCTGAGGAGTCAGCTGGAGGCCGGCGACGACACGACGGTGCACGGTGAGCGCCGGGGCAACTCGCGCTCACACGTTTCAAAGATGCGGGGGGGGGGGGGGGGGGGGGGGGCGGGGGGGGGGGGGGTTGGAAGGTAACGCCCAGCCGAAACAACACGAGTCGGGTTTCCGACCGGCGGCGAGAGAGAGTGGAGCTCACGTGGCAACCTCAAGTGGCATCACGAGTGTAGATGTTTTTTTGGGAGTGAGAGGTCCTCGGTGAGTGGTCATAGGTGAGAGACATTGAGGTCAGACTTCATTTGTGAGGGGCTGTGGATTTGACTCCTCTGAGTGGTCCGAGGGGTGAGAAATCAATCAGATTCAGAATATTTATTTATGCTGGAGGAATCCGATGAGATCTAAATCTCTTTTTCACAGATGTCCAGTAGAGGGTGGGTCAGAACGTTGGCAGGTGCAGAGGCAGAGAGGTGCTGAGTTGAGATTTCCTGGCCCTAATGTTGGGATGAGCAATTGTGGGGCGAGGGGGGGGTCACGCAGTGACTGCTGCTTGGGCGAGAGGTCGTGGTGCGAGGGTGCGAGGGATCTCCATTGGAACCTCATTTGTCAGTAAAAAATATGATAATTGTTTTTTTACCCTTTTATCTGGCAACAAAACTGACACCAATGGTGTAAATGCTTACCCTGAGCTCTCATACTCTGATGGTGCATTGTCTTTGAGTTGTGCGCCTTTTGGTGTCATCTGGTCCAACACCATGTGAGACTAGGCTCTAAGGAAAGCTGTCTCGGGTGTGGACCAATCAACTTCAAGGACAGTGCACATTATCAGAGTTGTGTTTTTTGTTTGCATTACGACCGCAGGTATTGTGGTCTATGCAAACATGACTCCTTGTAAAAAAGGTATCAGTTTTGTTGCCAGATAAAAGTGTAAAAAAGCCAATTATCGGTGCGGGATCTCTCCGTATCGCACAGACTACGTGGCGTGGCTGATGGTGCTGGCCCGTCGCTACTGCGAGGAGGTGCGCAGGAGGCGACGTGCGGGCCTCGACGAGGAGGGCGCTCGCCTCGCCGCTGCAAAGCACCGTGCCGTCCTCGCAGAGGTGATGGGGTCACGGGGTCACGGAGTTGAGGTCACCAGATCGCTGCCTTTTATTTGTTTTTATTTCGCTTGTTTACCCAGGGAAGCGTTCCCCGATTCTCGCGACTCTTTTTCGGTGAGCTTGGGTCTCGCCCCGAGGTTTTTCGCAGTTCCGTGAGGCTCTCTCTCGCACGGCGGATTGAAAATGAGGAGCCCTCCATGGGCGGCGGCACTTGCTGATGAGACGCAGAGAAGTTGAAAACCACTTTGTGGGTGGCGGTTTTAATGCTTAAAAACGCGCGTTGCAGGAAAACAGCGGTCAAGAATAGGACCCGAGAGGCCCCGATGATGGACGCGGACGAAATTTTATTTTATTCTTAGTAAGCATAACAACAGATCCAGCGTGCGTTCCACGACTATTAACTACTATTACACACTACGTCGTGTGGGTCTGCATGGAAATTGCCGTCAAAATTTATTGATTCCGTTCCAGCACAGCGTTCCGTTAACATGTACGCGCCGAGCCCGCCCACCCCCGGTGGCAGACCGCAAATTGCTCCGTGGTGGCGCGCGACGTCTGCCCCGAGCGGTGATGCCGTGCGAATCCAAGTCGGGTTCCAAGCGAGCGGAGTAATTACAGACGGGCAACCAGAACCCCACACCCACCCAACAACCACAACGGAGACGTCAATGGGAGCTCTTAATGACGCGGAACGTAATTTATAAAAAAAAAATCTTTCTTTCCAGGAGGGTTCGGAAGCATTGGGGGTGTTGGGACAAATTCTACGGATGCGTAATGCGATATTCTCCCGATTGTACGACACGCTCCGGAATGTTAAGACGGCCCGCCCCGTACTTTTGAGGTTGTTTTGAAACCAAAAATTATAATAATCATCTTTTTGGTTCTTTCGGTAAAGTCACGTAGAAGGGAAGTAATAAAATAATAAAAATAAAAC
>JAAXLI020001324.1:78569-88763 GCA_014621495.2 Entosphenus tridentatus | reverse complement strand
CATTAGGGCGCCCCTGCAGCGCAGTAACGACAGGGAAGGGACAGCAAGGCAATCCGACGCTAACGAAAGAGGAGAGATTTGGATCGCGTACGCGACGCGGGACCCTCTCCGCCTCCTGCGCACGGTCGCCTTGCTGCTGGCTCGACAGGAAGTGGTAGGCGTGAAGAAGAAGATTGTCCGTTTTTGGTCATCCAGGGCAGGTCCCGATGGAGGGGGGACGGCGGGTGTTTCCTCAGCTCTCAAAACCTGTTCATCTGCAGGGGGTACAACACAGTCCCGGTGGGGATCAACGGGCGAGGCAAGCGGCGTTATCGGCACAACAGGTCCCGGCAGGTCAGGAAGTGGAGATGAGGAATCGGTACGCGGACTAACATAGGGTTTAGGTCGCGACGAATGGACGTACCACCGACGATTTCCGTACTGGACGCGAACACTCTGTGGGTTTCGAATGTCTACCAACGTCACAGGCCCCCGCCAAGGCCTGTGCAGTTTAGGGGATGTGCCCGTCGGCACCTGAGGGCAGTGGAGCCATGCCAGGTCGCCCACCGACCAGGGCATGTGAGTACGCGATCGGCGCGCATACTTCTCGTTCCTTGCCTGCGTACGGGCCGTCGCACATCTGGCAGCCTCTCGCGCCTCAGTAACCCGTTGCAGCGAGTCCCGTACGTGATCGGGTAAGGAACGGAACGGTCGCTTATTCGGCGTACCGAGTTGCACATCAATGGGTGGTACGTTCTCACGGCCGTACATCAAGAAAAATGGTGAATATCCCGTGGACGCGTGCGGAACCATGCGGTACGCCGCCAAGACGCCTGGTATGTGCAAATCCCAATCGGTTTGCTTTTCACTGACCGTGTGACAAAGCATAGCCGAGAGGGTGCGGTTGAATCGTTCCACCATGCCATCCGTCTGCGGATGGTACGGGGAAGTGCGGATTTTTTTCGTGCCCAACGCATCGCAAACCTCTTTGAGCAATTTGGAGGAGAAGTTACGTCCCTGATCTGTGAGCAGCCTCTCGGGTGCTCCTTTATCCATGACGTAGCTGTTCAAGAAAGCATCGGTGATGGATGCAGCCGTCTGGTCGGGCAGAGGCCAGGCCATGGGCCATCGAGAAAAATATTGTACTCCAACCAGGAGGTATTTATTGCCCCTAGCCGATGGAGGAAACGGCCCGAGAATGTCCAGAGCAACCAATTCGTTGATTCGGGACACTTCAATGGACCGCAATGGCGGCACATAGTGTTTCCGAGGCGGTTTTCTCTTCGCACAATCTTGACATGAGCGGACAAAGTCATCGACATCTGCCGTCATGCCGGGCCAAAAGAAATCTTTTTGTAGTGTGGCCAAAGTTTTCTGCACACCGAGGTGCATCAATTTGTCAGCGTGCAGAGCGCGAAGAAGGTCATAGCGAAGGGAAGTAGGCACGACCAAGCGTGGTCGGTCAGGCAACCCGTCGGAATACATCAAAAGTCCCGTGCGACCTCGGAACATCCGCCACTTCCATCCCGCCAATTGAGCCTTTTGTTTTCCAATCAATTCGCGTAGCGGAGCCAGCGAGGCATCGGCCTCCTGCTCGCGTAGCCAGACTGAGTGCGGCAGCTGTAGGGTATCGTCAGTGTCTGCGGACACCTCTTTGTTATCCTCGTCCGCCATCGCCCCCATAACCGGGCAGGGCGAGGTGATCGGCGCGGCGCAGCGGTGCATACCCGTCAGACAAGTGCACGGGGGGGCGGCAGGTAGCCTGGAGAGCGCGTCCGCGTTAGCGTGGCGGGCACCTTTACGGTACGTAATATCGAAGGAAAATTCCTGTAGCGACTCGAGCCACCGAGCCAATTGGCCTGTCGGCTGGTCCAACTTTAAGGAATATTGTAAAGCCGCGTGATCAGTGCGAACAAGGAATTTCCTTCCATACAGGTACGGTCGGTACAGGCGGACAAAATGCACAATCGGCAAAAGTTCCCGCCTCGTCACACAATACCGTGTTTCAGCAGGGGACAGAACCCTGCTGCCGTAAGCAACCACCCGCTCAACGCCATCTTTGCGTTGCGATAAAACGGCCCCGATGCCGATATTGCTAGCATCCGTGTCCAGGATGAACGGCTGAGAAAAATCCGGGTAATCGAGGGTAGGTGCCGTAGCGAGGCGATCCCGTAGCGAGTGAAAGGAGCTGTCCTCCTCCGGGCCCCATTTAAACCTTTGATTCTTGCCCGTCAAAATATGCAATGGTTTAGCCAACGTTGCAAAGTTCTTAACGAAGCGACGGTAATAGGATGCGAACCCAATAAAACGTCGAACATCGCCCACTGAAGTGGGTGTGGGCCACTCCCGGACGCATTGCGTCTTCTGAGGGTCAGTGGACACGCCATCCGAACTGACGATGTGACCCAAGTACCGGACAGAGTGTTGCAAAAGGTGGCATTTCCTAGGTTTAAACTTTAGGTCAGCCGACCGCATCCTCTGAAAGACAGTCTCCAAGCATTGGAGGTGTTCGTCAAACGTGCGGCTGAAAACGATAATATCGTCTAAATATATGAGGCACGTTTCCCATTGCAATCCAGCCAGAACCAATTCCATAAGTTGTTGAAACGTCGCCGGAGCCGCATTCAAGCCCATAGGTAGCCGATTAAACTCAAAGAGACCTTGAGGCATACGAAATGCTGTCTTAGGTTTTGATGCGTCATCGAGGGGGAGCTGCCAAAACCCCGAGGACAGGTCGAGTGTGGAAAATAATTTAGCACCCGATAGAGCGTCCAAGGAGTCATCCATTCTCGGTAAAGGGTATGCATCCGCCACGGAAATCTTATTTAACCGGCGGAAATCCACACAAAACCTGGTCCCACCATCTTTCTTTTTAATCAGAACCACGGGCGCTCCCCAAGGGCTGTTGGACGGCGAAATAATATCCGCCGCCAACATCTCATCCACTGCGGCCCGCACATGCTCTCTTTCAGCGGGGCTCATGCGATGCGGATGCATGCAGATAGGCGGTGTCGCACCGGTGTCAATATGGTGTGACAATAGTGACGTGCGCCCGAGATCCAAATCATTTTTGCTGAACACATCGGCGTATCGTAACAACAGCAAATGCAAAGCAGTCCTTTGCTCGTGCGACAAGGACGAATTTTCCCCGCATAAGTCTGCGATCCAACGTTCCTGTGAACGATCGCGTGGAGGACCCCGAGTGGGTGTTCGGGCGTGCGGCTTTTCGTCAAACGTGGCGAAATCGGTAGTGCGTGAGCCAACACCGATCCCGCCGGAACAACGACTCGGTCCGGCCCTCCATTCAACACCTGTATAAACGGTGCCTGATTCGGCCGAACGATCGTTTGGGCCGCCGCCAAGGAAAACGATTTAACAACCGAATTAGATGGGGATAACAAAACGCCCATTGCTCCCTTCTTAACGTGAAGGGGTTTGCGGTAACGCAGCGGAATGAGCATTTGCGCGCCTGATGGAACTTCTACCGTGGTGGCAACCATAGCGGTGACTGCGTTACCCGGAGGCGAAGTGGCCAGCAGGGAAGGCAGGAACGACATTCTACGCCCCCCCGGCATTTCTAAACAATCCTGGTCGACCCGTATCTTTAATGGCATTCGGCGCAAAAAATATGTGCCTAGCAAGCATGGGACAGCTAGCGAGCGCGAGATCAACACGGGTCCTTTAGCGGTAATATTCCCGATAGCAATACCCACATCGACCTGACCGCAGATACCCATGCTAACCCCATTTGCGGCAACACACGCGTCATTAACCCGACGTATTCGCGACGCGGGAATTGACAAAAGATGAAAGATAACATCCGAAATGATGGTGGCAGATGCGCCAGTGTCTACCAAAATACGGACGTCGATGCCCTCGATGGTACCCCGTACCGTCGACGAGCCCGATGCCGCAGCAACAACCCTACGAGCCAATTTTTTCCATTGTGTAGCGGAGCGTGGAAATGATGCAGAAGAATGAGGGTTATCATCAGAAGTGTAAGTTTGAGTGTGAGTGGATGCATGATGTGACACGACCTGCCGGGTGTCCGATTTGTGCCGACTCGCCCAAGGGTGTCGCGGCTCCGTGCCCGGTGGAGGAGATGGAGGCCCACGCGTCGGAAGCAGCGAAGGCAGAGGTCGGCAGCGGCAGTCGCGGGCGAAATGGCCGCGTCGGCCGCACTTGAAACACGTGGCCGCCGTCGGTCGGCGGTCGGTCGGCTCGGCTCCCGCACGTGGACGGCTTGCGTAGTCACCACGCTGGTCGCGCAGCCGTCGTCTCGGAGCCCAGCGCGGAACAGCAGCGGTCAGCACGTCATCGTCGCCAGAGTCGTCGGAGCCGTGGACGACCCGTCGTGGAGACCACCCGAAGGGTGGGCCGTCGATCTCAGGTTTTCCCGTCCACGCCGCCATCTGATCCCATTGCTTTATGTTGAACTTAGCGTCCAGGAAGCGCGCCACCCATCGCGATGTAAGCGGTTCGTGGCCGCATACTGGCAATGAAATGTTGAGCTCTTGGGCCAGCTCCAGCATATGGGAAAGAATGAGAGGATCCAGATGGTCGGCCGTCGCGTCGGGGTAGGCGGCCATGGCCAACGCCATCAACGCCCCCCGATAAGCCAAGGGCGACTCCCCCGCACCTCGACGACGAGACATAAATTTCCTTGTGGCTGTTGTCGGCGGATCGTAGAACTCCGCCATCTCAGCGAAAGCATCCCGAAGCGTCTTCTTCTTGGATGCCGGGATGGAACGGAAGACCCCCAGAGAAACATCATCGAGCAGTGTGGGTAGCGCTTCCAGCGCCTCCGCCTCCATCCATCGCACGGATCTGAAGGCTGACTCGAATCGCCATGTAAAAGCACTCCAATCGCCCCCGGCGATAAATTCTTTAATCTGTGGAAGGCGATGTCCGCGGTGGCAGGCAGATTGCGCGGGCGTCTCCGACGTGGTTTCCCGCGTTCCACCTGTCGCAGTCAAAATGGCGTCCGGTGGCCGCGTGGTGGCAGCTCCGCACAAGATGGCGCCCGCAGGCTCCGGTGCTGCCACTCCACCCAAGACGTCGGCCTCCTCCTGCGCTGCAGGAGCAGTGGCGGACGCAGACTGCAGATCCGTGGCGTTGAGCTGATTTGCTATCTGGCGACCCACGGCTGGCGAGGATGCCACCGCTGTCACCAAACTCAGAAGAATCGCGCGTAAGGACTCGATCTGCTCCGCCATCAGCCGCCATCCGTCCTTCGCCTCGGAGGTGGTAGTGTCGTCACCCTGTCGTCGTTGCGAGGCGTCGAGGAGAGCAGCAGCAGGCGGAGGCAGAGGAGCCGTAGCCCCCAGCAGATCATCTTCGTCCGTCTCGACATCTTCTTCCGATGGAGGTTCGGGCAGGTTCTTTTTTCTGAGGTGCTTGGACATCTTGAGAACGTCCAAACGGTCCCAGAAGAACTTCTGACACCAGTGTAATAAACCTTCTTGAGACGGCTCTTGGAATCAGTCCTTTATTTCACTTCCACAGTTACACTCACACTCCCCGCTGCTGACACACAACGGGAAGCGGGCAGACCATTTCTAAGTCGCACGCCACGTGGCATCCAGAGCCCCGTGCGTGCGTGGCTTCCGCTCTCTTTGTTCCCAGGTCTGCTCTCGACTCCCCCGCTTCTCCCCCCTTTTAACCCCTGGGTCACGTGGTCCCCCTAAGCCAATCCTCAGTGGTCGGCGTCTAATATTCCAGATCGTTCCCCTGTCACTCCCGAGACCACGCCTCTGATCCGGCTTCCCATTAGCCGAGGCCAAGATCGGCGAAGCCAACCACCCCAGTTAACATGCCTTGATCACGCCGAGGCCATGTGCCCAGACTCTCCCCTCATTGGCTACACAGCGAGACCGGCAGCCAATCACCACGTGAGCCCTACAAGGCTCTCATTACACATCAATCAACTAGTGGTAAGCATGCATACCACATGGAAACGTTCTTCATCATAAGATTATGAAGAAAATCGTAGCACCCAAATGTTAATCTTCAAATTGAGTGAGTATTCAGAACAAATAACTCACAATGCCTCCCCCACACCATGTCGGTCATGGGTATGTGTTTAACTATACTTCCCCATGCTGGTCAGCCCCGTACAGGTGTATTAATAAGTAAAACAATACATGCGCATTCTGTGGGGAGACGCTATGATACTAAAATTTTGTTCGCTCTGATTTTTCTTTTCATTTTCAACATTATTGGGAATCAAACCATGGACCACTCACGACAGTGAATTTAGCCAAATTAAGTACAGAAGCAAAATATAATTCGATGGGTTTCTTTGTGCACCAGGCTGAGACCACCAACTCACTATGCTTGAGAACCCGGTTTAATTGTTGAGGCCGCTGGCCCCCGAGGCCTCTCCCTGCTGGGCGCCGGCCGTAGGGGGTCCGCCGTCTCCCGATCCCTCACTCGTGTGAGAGCAGCTGCTGCGCTCGCTCGCGGGAGAAGGGCTGCCGCCCGCCGGCTCTCCTCCCTGGGTCAAACCCCCGCGAGTCCGCGAGTCCTGCTTGTGGGGCATGGCTCGGCGCTGGCTCACGGCCGCCTGAAAGCACCCTGTTGCCTCTCCACCAATGAAACGCGACGCCTCCACTCACACAACCCCGCGCACCAATCACACGCGCTGAACGGGAGGTCAGGGGTCGGAGGACAAATGACGTTGCTCGCGCCTGCGTCGCCGATTAGGGTTTTTTGTTACGGGTGGTTTAAAGGGCTGTGGGTCGGGTGTTCGCGAGGGGTGTTAGTCCGCACGTAGTGCGGGGGTTCGCAGCAGCAAGACGAAGCGTACACCCGTGGAGCACCGACCACACACGCTATGAGCGCGCACACAGCACCACGCGCCTCCCATGCTCGCTGAATCCACACGAGGCTGTGATCAGTTACTAACGATTTATTATCGGCGCGACTGCGAGCCACTCTCACTGAATCAGTCGGAATCGGCAAGGCAGGATTGAACTATCTCCCGTTGGTCTGAACCTTAGTCTGTTAGGACTTAAACCTCTTCGGCTATTAAGCTAAATACCAACTCTCTCTCTTACTCACGGTTTGACGCTCCGGTGTGCCCGTCCTCACAGCACTCCGACTCGTCACACAGACGTTCGATTAGCTGGACTGAAGAGACGACCGCCCTGATGGCTGACTCGAGAAGCAAGAGACCTTCCTGCCCCTTTCTATCGTCCTTTTATCCTTACCTACATCAAAGAGCCTGATCCGCCTGCCAATCAGAGCGCTCACCTGTACCCTAGCCCCACTTGGACCGTTGATTTCAGCGACGTCCGCATCTGAGTTTGCCGCTAAGCGCCCGACCCCATTTTCCCCATCGTTCGTGGCTCCGCCCCCCCTCACTACCTGCCCACCGATCCGTGTGTGCGGGGTATGTTTCTATCCGCGGTGGCTGCGTAGCCTCGTCGTGATCGTGCATTTCCATGTTAATTCACGGCGCCGCAGGGTAATTCAGCCTGGGGAAAGCCTTAGTCAATTCCCTGGTCCCAGGGAAAACCATGGAGGATGTTCCCCCTACGAGGGGGCTCCTGGGTGAAAACCTGTGGACCAGGTAGCTTCCCCGCGAGGCTCTACATGGGGGTCGGTGTGTGTGTGTTTGTGCGAGGGGTTGGTGAGGGGGAAGCCGCGTCGTCCCCGTCGCTTGGCGGTGATGTAGTTGTAGGTGAGGTGCCCGCAGAGCGGCTTCGTGGCTGCGGCATCACATAATCACTGGTTGGGCAGCTGTAAACCCGGATTCGATTCTGGTATCTCAGCCATGCTGGCACAGCATGTCTGACCCCTGGGGCACCTAGATACCTCCCAGAATGCACTGATTTAATGTGCCATTTTCTTGACATTCTTATCGCACTGAATAAAAACTCAACGCATGAATCAATAATGATGCATTCAATAGGGCAGAACATCTAAAAGGTGACATTTCAGGCAATGATCCTTCACAGAGAAGTCAAAGCAATATCCATTGACGGATATGTTGAGATTTTATCTCTGCTTGTGTACTGCGCTCCGTGCAACAAGGGAACACGGGAGTTGGCGATGGCCACAGTACCTCCTCAGCATGGTTGTTCTTGAGTTGGCACAGCATCTTGTGGAGACTCCTCTCTCTGGCTCAGTGTGCCACGCAGGGTGGCGAAGTGCGCTCGTGCCCTCCCCAAATTGCCCCGCAGGGTCGACACCTCCCGGGACAGCTGGTGCATTTCTTTCGGCATTTCCAACTGCGACGGGAGCAAGGGCACATGGCACGGGCATGTTAGCTCCTCCCAACGTAAATCCTGCCTCCAATCGCATCGTGACGGACGCCATTCACCATCGGATGGTGGAGACCACCATGGCACATGGCAAGTGAGGTGCCTCATACACAGGTAGACACATAGGACAGATGCGCTCACACCCACGCAAGGCAACACCACGATTCCCCACACAACAAACAGTGGTAGAACATGCAGCAGCAATGGCCGAGGAAACACCCACCGCCATCTTTGTTTACATTTTCTCAGCCAATGAGAGCGACAAACACTCTGAGCTAACCAGCAACCAACTCCCGCGATTCATGGTCACGAGTACATTTTAAAAAAATCGATAATTTTGTCAATACTCTTTGGTCATTTCGGTAAAGTCACGTAGGTAGAAAAATAATAGATCACGACGTTTCGATCACAACACAAGCAATTGTCATCAGGTGGGACGATTGCTTGTGTTGCGATCGAAACGTCGTGATCTTTTTTTTTCTTTCTTCTAACCTATATAATTCATTTTTTGTCTGTCTGTCTGTCCGTCTGTCTGTCCGTCCGTCTGCATACGCTCGCTTGCGGGGGATTTGGCTCTCGGACCGTGGGGTTTAGGGTGAAAAAAAATTGCCGGTGGGCACGCCCCCGGCCCAGCGGTTAGAATAGGCATTTCCGATTTTTCGTCTCTAAACTTTAAATCGGTCCGAGTATCGATTTAGTGCGATTTCTCTTTATTTATTTATTTACTTTTGCCGACCGGCACGTGATGAAGCACGCATTTGCGCATGCGCGAGGGCGGTTGCCCCTGGCAACGGGCGGTTGCCCCTGGCAACGGGCAGCAACGCCGTCGCTTCGGGGTTGGACGCCATTTTTAATTCCCGTTAAAAATATGCGCATGCGTTAACACGCGACGCTGAGGTAAATTCATCAAAGTTTCACGTCCTCTTCACTCCCCCCCCCCACCCCAATGTGCGCAATTACTATTATAGGGTCGGTAGATAATAAAATTATAGCGATTAGACAGTATTATTATAGCGCGGGGGGGGGGGGGTAGCGGCCCCAGCACCCAGCCTCGGCCGGGTGGGCAATCTAGGCGAGGCCGGAGGCTCTGCACGGTACTAGGCCTCGACACCCCACACGTGTCAGGCGAAGACTTTGTGCTATAAACTCGATATACCCAGCGTTGCCCGGGGGAAAAATACATTTAAAATCTTCTGAAAACTTTAAAACATAACATACCAATGAAAATACAACTGTAATTAAAATTTTAAACCGACCCAGCCAAGAATCGATTCTCTGAATCGTGCAAAGTAATCTAAGGTTGTAGACTCCTTTAGAATCGGCCGATTCCCGTTTACTATAAGTTGGTTATAGAGTTGATATAAACTGCTATGAACGGGAAATATCCGGGGTTTACCGGGGCAAAAATATAATTATGAACTCCTGAAAACTTTAAAACATAACATACCAATGAAAATACAACTCTGTAATTAAAAATGTACACCCCAACACGCCAGGAATCGATTCTTTGAATCGCGCAAAGAAATCTACAGTTGTAGATTACTTTAGAATCGCCCTATTCCCGTTTTAAAATCTGTGTGTCGCCAAGTTTGCTTAACATTTCCCAAAGACACACATTCACACATTTAGCTTTTACATTTAACATACAAAACGTCAGCATGTACTGCTGCCATCATAGGCAAAAATATATACACCCTCACCACTCTCCCTCACTATCACTCACCACTCACTATCACTCACCCTTACCACTCACCCTCACCACTCACTGAACCTCACCACTCACCCTCCACTACTCACCCTCACCACCACTACTCACCCTTACCACTCTCATCACCACTCTCCCTCACCACTCTCAACACTCACCCTCACCACTCACCCCTCTCCCTCAACACTCACGCTCACCACTCACCCTCACCAATCATCCTCACCACCACCACTCACCCTCACC
>JAAXLI020001324.1:10777-31712 GCA_014621495.2 Entosphenus tridentatus | reverse complement strand
TCACCACTCACCCTCACCACTCACTCTCACCACTCACCACTCAGCCTCACCACTCACCCTCACCACTCATCCTCACCCTCACCACTACCACTCACCCTCAACACTCACACTCACCACTCACTCACCATTCACCACTCACCATTCACCACTCACGCTCACCACTCACCCTTACGACTCACACTTACCACTCACCCTCACCACTCACACTCACGCTCACCACTCACACTCACCCTCACCACTCACCACTCTTCCTCACCACTCTTCCTCACCACTCTCCCTCACCCCTCACGCTCACCACTCACCCTCACCAAGCATCCTCACTACTCACCATTCACCATCACACTCACGACTCACCCTCACCACTCACCCTCACCACTCACGCTCACCACTCACCCTCACCACTCACCACTATTCCTCACCATTCACCACTCACCCTCACCACTCACCCCTCTCCCTCACCACTCACGCTCACCACTCACCCTCACCACTCATCACTCATTACTCACTCTCACCACTCACAGGTCGCGTGGGTGAGTGAGGGGGGTCGAGTGGGTGAGTGAGGGGGATGGTGAGTGGGTGGGGGAGTTGAGTGGGTGAGTGGATGGATGGGTGGGTGATTTGGTGAGTACATTGGTAATTGTGTAAATGGATCGGTGAGTCGGTGGGTAAGTGAGAGGATGAGTGCTCGTTGCAACGAAGCATAAAAGCGTATTGCTAGAAGTGGCGCGCATGTGTCTCGCTCACCTCAGCGACCACTCAGTTCATGGTGGACTACGAGGAGAACTCCCAAACCATTTCCTGCTGCTGCTGTAGTGTCGGGGTGGGCACCGGGATGCTGGGCACCACAGCAGGCGTAGGGGGCACCGCAGGAGTAGACGTGGGCAGCTGCTGCGACAGCACCTTGCCATCCTGATAGTGACGATGATGAAGGTATAGTGGTGAAGGATGGTGTGTGTCATGGCAGTAATGGGAATGATGATTGGGATTAATTTTTTTGGTGATCATGGTTATGGTATTGGCAGTTGTTATAATGAAGATAATGGTGATGATGGTAATGATTGTGGTGGTAGTGATGGTGAAGGGGATGGTAATGGTGGAATGACGTTATGATGTTGGCAGTCAGGATAAAGATGATGGCAATGGGTGGTGTTGGTGATGGTTGCAATGACGATGATATTGATCGTGATTATTGTGGTAATGATGGTAAATGTGACGAAGATCGTGGTGACGATGGTGATAAATGTCGGCACGACAAAACAAAACAGATCGACGTTCAACAGCTGCTCATGTTCCTCCTTGGCATCTGTAAAGTGCACGTAACCTTTTCTTGAGTGAGTTTTGATGGATGGGTCAATGGAATTAATGTGGTTAAGAAATTTGTTCAATGCTGGCAGGCCATGTGGCCAAAATACGAAAGTGTCATCTACATATCTCTTCCACAAGGAAGGACGTAGGATGGATGTCTGGATGGGTCCCCCCTTATCACCAGTGATAGTGAATGTTTTCATGGAGAAATTTGAAACAGATGCCATAAAAAGGTTTCAGTTTTGTTGCCAGAAAAAAGGGGAAAACCCTATTATTACAAGCTCGGATGCTCACTCTAACAGCAGGGTGATTACTATAGCAGTGCTTGCTCAACCAACCACTTCCTGTTTAGGCTTACCGTCTTGTGGCGGCAAGTGGTCTTCGTGAACACCAATTAATGTCAGCAAGGTGCACAAGAAGGTGGTGTGGTGAGCACCACACTGGGCTATGTTTGCCTCCCTATTAGTGATGTTTTAAAACTGAACCATGTATTCATTTATGGTTTCATCCCAATAGGTAAAGTGTCTTACCATCCAATAGTGACCTGGCTCACCAAAATGACAAAATACCCCTACATTCTAGAATTATTTTGGTGTTAACCTTTTATAATTGGCATCTCTTATAACCTTATACCTTGGATGCTCCATCTCCACTTGCCTGCACCACACCCCACTGCATTTGCCGTGATCTTGAAACAAAACAATCGGCTGGGCATCGCACAATTGGCCAGGATGATGCGCCGCTTGGCCACCAGCAGCTGCTGACGTCGTGTGGCGGTGCCAAGCCCGGTGCACCACGAACGAAACTCGACCGCACAGAACGGTCAGCGACGAGGGCAACAATTGGGCATACGAGCAAAGCCTGCGCTGTGCCCACAGAGGCAGTGTCAAGGCAGCACTTGAGGTTTGCATCTTATTATATTCCGGGTTGCTAGCAGACGAGAGTAGGAACGTGACTCATAGCCACAGCCATAGCAATATGTATACTGGATGTGGTGTGCCCGGTGTGGTTATTTTCTATATTACTGACCCAGACAGACGCAGGTGACTTTAAAAAGAAAGCAAAAGCTAAACTGGTATGTGAGCATCGCTATTAGGGAGACAAAGGCGGTCATGCGTGGTGCTGGCCACCCACCCTCTCATGTGCCATGCCGGCCTTCGTAGGTGCTCGTTAACACCACTTTCCCTAAAGTTCCTTTTAGTCAATCCACTGCTGGATGAGGGCTCCGCATGCCGCGTGGGTGGTGGGGGGTTGGGTGAGGGGGCGTGCAATCTCGCTGAATCTCTTCACAAATCGACGATAATAAGTGGCTAGCCCCAAAAATTACCTGATCTCTGTCAGGTTCCTTGGCTGTGGCCATTCCACTACAGCACGTACCTTTTCTGGGTCGGTTCGCACCCGTCTCGCCGACGCGGTCTCCGCAATATGACACTTACGCGGCTTGAGCTTGAGATGGGCTGCTCGCAGTCATTGGAACACCTCCCGTAACCTGGACCAGTGCTCAGACAGGGACCTACTGAACACTATCACGTCATCCAGGTAAATTAGGCACTGTTCCCATTGCAAGCCCCGCATCACCAACTCCATCAACCACTGGAATGTCGCAGGCGCATTAGTGAGTCCGAACGGGAGTACTCGGAACTCGAACAGTCCCATCGGGGTGGTAAATGCGGTCTTTGGCCGATCCTCTTCCGCCATCTCCACCTACCAGTAACCAGATGCTAGATCGAGGGTGGAAAAATACAGCGCCCCTGCGAGGCTGTCAAAGGTGTCATCGATGCGGGGGATGGGGAAGGCATCGCTGAGGGTAACTGCATTCAACTTTCGATAATCAACGCAAAACTGGGTTGACCCATCCTTTTTTGTCACCAGTACAACCGGGGCAAACCAGGGGCTAGCTGTGGGCTGGATTATGTTATCCCGAAGCATATCCACGACTGCCTTTTTAATCTGGGCCCGTTCAGGTGCGCCCACTCGGTATGCGGGGAGTTTATTGGGTCGGGCGGCACCTGTGTCAATTTGGTGCTTAACGAGGTCTGTCCGGCCCACATCCGAATCGTGCTCACTGAACACGTCGGCGTACTCCCGCAGTAACCCTCGTAGCTGATCGGCCTCCCCCTTGGGTAAATCTGCCCAGGGCACAAGCAGGGGGGCGACCTCGGCTCTGGGAGTCGGGCCAACTTGCCAGGCCAGGTCCTGGTTGTCCTAGGGGTGGCAGGGATCCTCAGCCCAGAGGGCAAACACCGAGCTGTTAGAGTGGCGCCCTGAAGGGGGTGTACTGTGGCTACCGCGGTGCGCCGTCACAGCGCTGCTGCGGTACTGTGGGGATTAAATACCTGCATAAACAGTCGGCACCTGTCCGCGTTTACCAGCGTGGCCGACCCCACAACCCCGTACCGTGCCACCAACTCTGGGTGAGGAGTCAGCAATTACATCACCCGATGGTCGGTGTGCGGGGTCGGTGGAGGGTGTTGCCACCGGCACCAGCATCACTGCGAGGGGGCCGACGGTGACGGCCGACGCCAGGATAGCGGCCACAGGCTCAAAGCGGGGGCAACCCGGCTCTTGTCCCAGGAACGGAATCTGATCCCCGCTGCCTTCCACGGTGGCGCATCGCTGGCGGGGCTCTACGTTGAGCCCCAACTTTTCCAGAAGGTCGGTACCAGCAATACACTCGTGGCATAACACGCTCGAGACATAGAACTCCTGGGTACACACCTGGTGTCCGAGACGGACCTCAAGGGTGACCCTCCCCAGCAGTCCCATCCCAGCTCCGCTTGCCGTGTGCAGCGTGCCATCCGGGGCCTGCAGGCGGCAGTGTGTGGCACTCACGAGTGAGGCTACCGCCCCCGTGTACAGCAGAATCCGGGTATGCCGCCCGTTCACCTGCCCTTCCACCAGCGACGTAGCCCCCGTGATTCCTGCCACCAGCTCTCGCAGCCAGTCGCCAGAAGTCGCCGCGTTCTTGGGTGTTGTTGCCGGAAACTACGTGGTGGTTACTCGCTCGTCATTATCATTACAGTTTATTTGTGTTGGGACCACATCGTTTGCACCCGGTGGTCCCCTCTTTAGGGAGGCCGTAGCGCTTAACCTTGGCGTGTGCCTAGTGCGGGCGATCTGGGGGCAGTCTCTCACGCGATGCCCCCGACGGTCGCATAGATAACACGCCCGGGGAAGGGTGGCGGCTCCATAGAAGGCCCCTTGCCCACTCCCTCTTCCCCCCCCAATACGCATCTGCCCAAGCTCTGACTCTAATTGGGACACACGTCCATTTAGCCCCCCTACCTCGGCTCAGACAGTCTCCACTATTGACCGCAGCTGGTCCATATTTCGGTTCGCCTCCTCGTGTACGTGGGTCACTCGGCCGGCTATATCCCCTATGCCAGTCTGTAGCCCTGTCACCCATCCCGGGATTGTCTCGCGGGGTCCCGGAGGCTCCCTCGTCCCCCCCCCCTTACCATCCTGGCGAGCTCCTCTTCCTCCGCTGAAAGAAGGCTCGCGATGGCGCGCTCCCGTCTCAACCCTCGGAACTGCGAGCGCTCATGAGCGAGTCTCTCACATGCACATGCGCGCTCAACCAGGCCATTAAATGGGAGGCGTGCGCAGCTTACATCTGGCTGGCACCTCATGCTGGACCTTCTCGGTGGTGAGGTCCTCAATGATTTCCGCAGTGTACCCCGGGCGTGTGCTCTGCGTTCGCGAGCGTACGTCCTCGGCGTAGTTGCGGAGGTCCTTGCCGGGCTGGCGGCGGCATGCATTTAATGCTGCCATTGCATCCTCACGGTCATATGCACAGAATCGTTGGCCGAGGCGGTGCATTACCTCTCCCCAATGAGCTTGCGCGCTTCCGGGTAGCGTTTACACAAAGTCGGCTGCCCGCCCATCCAAATGAATATTTAGCTGCTGCAATACTTGCGCGTCCGTCCAGCCATTAATAGATTTCGAATACGTGAGGTTCCGGGCAAACGATTCCCATGACGGTATCCCTCGCCCTTGGAGGTGTGGGGCGTCGTACCACATCTGACACCATTATGTGGGGGCGGACGCCCACCTCCTCCACTCCCCCCTCCTCGGCCACTTCTCGCCGTGCCCCCGCCGATTGGGTGATCGGCCCCCCCGCACCAGCGCCTTCTCTGAGGGACATGGCTAAGTGGCTGGCTCACCACCACCCGGAGTTATCCCACACACTCCCCACATACACCACCACTAATGCGGAGGTGGCTGCGTGGACGTGCGTGCCCGTGCCGGCGCACATCGCCCACCACGGCTAGCGCTAAAAATAGCCGTATGAATATGCAAGCGCCCCTCCCCCCTCCTGTGGGTCGGCCTTAATCCGCTGTGCAAACAGATGCTAATGCTAGCGGGAAGGGGACGGCTGGGACAGAGCTGTATAAATATGCACCCCTACCCTACCACTACTGATGTAAACGTAAAGGAGATGACCTGCGGCGGGACCCTGGGTGCACGTCTCGCCGTTAAGGCTATTTCTGTGTAAACGCTCCGCGTAAAGCGCGCTGTGCAAACCGTCATGCGAGCGCAAGCATGCGTAAAGAATGACGGTCGTATAGATGGTAATAGATGCGCACCTCACACACCCATCCCCCGCTGACACCCTGCAGCCCCGCGCTCGCTCTCTCACGTACCCCACCCCGCACGCAGTCACTCCACTCAAAAATCAGATACCATGACGAAGTTCACACTACACCGATCTTCTGAACTGAAGTTAATTAATGGCGCGTCTATAGAAAACCCTGTGCGGCCTGGAGTAAATATTCTGCGAGCAGCGCCTAGCCTATCCCTATTCAATCCCTGGGTGTACCCTCACTACTTCTCACCTCGCAAGCGCACTCACAGTGTCGCACGGACGCGGTGGGAGTCGAGTCGTAGCAGCACTCGCCAGCGTCTCTTGGACGCTGCAAGCGGCTGGGAGTCAGACCGGGCAGCTGAACAGCTGGAGAACTACTCAACGTTTTTTCGCTCCCTCCTTTTATGCCATTGGAATCCGAAGATCCGGGTCACGTGGTGTTATCCTGCGCGGCTAATCGGGCACCTACCTTTCGATTTTAAACTGATGCCCCGCCCCTACCTGGAGCGTTGCTTCCCATTACGCCTTGATCCATTGTCTACGCCCCCATCCTCCCCACCCTGGACTCAACTGGTTTGATCGGGGTGGCCGTCCCGCAGAATACACAGCTGCAGTCGGTCCAGGAATTTCCCTCCCACCTCCTCTTATGCGCTGCTCGCGGAGTGTTTGCCCTCGAGGCCCTATCTCCCTGTGCTGTGAATGTCTCATTGCGGTTAGCCCGGTGAGCTTCGTCGCGCCCATACAATTTTAAGCCATTTCCCGGGGCTGCAATGCAATTTGGCCTGGGGGGATCAGCCAATCTCCTGGCACTGGGAAACTGTGGGGCATCCCCGCTCGGGGCCCCTCGGGTAAAAACCCACGGTACCAGGTGACCCCCCCCCCCCCCCACGAGACCCTACGTGGGTGCATGTGTGTGTTAGTGGGGGTGTGCGTGCGTTCGTGTGGAGGGGATGGTAGCGCCGGCGACGTTGCTCCCGTTTCTGTGGCACCACAGTTGCACTTGTGTTGACCCTGTGACAGCCAGGGTACCTAGGTCTACAAAAGACAAAGGTCCTCCCGTGTAGCCTTAACAGACTGTTGGGGAAAGTGCTGTTAGCGAGCAGCGTCTATGAAGGCTGGAACGGCACATGAGGGTGGGTGGCCAGCACCACGCTCGTCCGCCGTCCGCCTTTGATTCCCCAGTGGCGCTGTTTTCACATTGCACCAGGTACTCATGTGAGGCCGAGTCTACCTAGGGGAAGCCCAGGACTCATTTATATAATCGTTACTGGTGTTGGTCTTGAGTTGGAATCAAACTCGGGTCGCTGGGTTGATAGCGCAGTGCGTTAAAAATTGCACTACTGCTCCCCACACAGGCGGAGGCAGGCACCCACTCTCACACTCGCCCACACTAATCCACTCGCCCGCTTTCACACTCGCCCACACTCATCCACTCTTACTCATCCACACTCGCCCACTCTCACACTCGTCCACTCTCACATTCACCCACCCACACTCACATATTAACACACACACATCCCAAACACAACACAACGCACAACACAAAACACACGCATAACACAAAATAGACAATCTAGAATTGAAGCTTTCGTGACTGCAGGAATCCATACTCTGGTTCTTTCGGTAAAGTCACGTAGGTATAAAATAAAATAAAAATAGATACACAGCCCTAACACAACGCATAACACAAAGATGACACACACAACACACAAGCCACACAAACACACATGGTGAACCAAATGTGTTTATGAATCTACGGTGCAGGTGAGTGTGGCGTGTATGGTGGCTTTTCTCGCCACAAATAACCGAACGCATAGAAAGCACATTTCAGTTTTATTCGACAAAGCAGCAACTTATTTACATATCTATCCTCTTAAAATCCAAATCGCATTTTCCTCTATACCATAGGATGGAGAGAATTGTCACTCAACATCTTGAAATAAAAATTCGGATGAAAGTGGTTTCTGTCAGCACGTGGAACAGGTCCTAAATTGAAGAGTTTTCGCCGTCTGCTCTCAACCCGTGGCATCGTGTGAGCACGTTCCACTTGTGTGTGTGTCCCAGATCTCTTTTGAAACACGCTGTTTGGTACTCATCTTGATTTGAATAAAGTCACAAGGTGCAGTAGCATGAAGTTCTGGAATCTAATGGTGCAATCGTTATTTTAGTTACACAACTGAAATATCGGAGCAGCGGCATGGCACAGTGAGCAGCGCATTCCCACTTGTTGAATAAGTTATCGGTTCGAACCCAGCAGGCCGCCTTCGTAAATACTGCATGTGTATTTACAATTAATATGCAGTCTCCGTGGACATCGAAATATTGTGACGTCATTAAAAATGAGTAGGCAATTGTGTGCAGACGTCATGATAAAATTCTTAAACATATGCAAATTATTAAATTGTGAATTCACATTGCAATATCAGGAAAACCCCTCCAGACTGAAACGTAGCATCGTTTCTCTTCGTGATAGCCTTGCACTATGAGAATAATAGCATGAACACCAAACACACTCATGATTATTCTTACAGTGTATCATGTAGTTGTGTCTACTGTACTTGTCAACACGTCACTAAGACAATCGTAATTGAAGTGTATTTCGAGCCTTTTTATCTCATTAACAAAACCTCATACTCATGATGGGCAAGCCCAGGACACACAACCTAAGTGAGTAAATCCAAGATAATAGTTATTTGTATTTCGGGGTTACATGGGTCTTTACATATATACAGCAATCCCCTGCTATAAGTTGTCACATTATGCGTTTTGCATATATGCTGCCGATGAATTAGGGAACATTTCCTCGTAAGTTTAATGTTTGGCATGTGTTCTTTAAGAAAAAGTAACATTTTCGTGCAATTTTAAAAATGGGGACACACGCGGTGAAAATACTATTTTGCGATGTAATACTGTACGCACACAGCGCATACCAAGTGCAAGGGTGGGAGCCCTCTACGGGGTACGTGCATAGCTATGCACATACAGCACACTATTACATTTTGCAACACGGCTGGGCTCGATAATGTAGAGGAGTCGGATGTGGTGGAGTTGCTCGAGTCCCATGGTGAGGAGCTGTTAAATGAGCATCTGATGCAGCTGGAACAACAACGAACTGAGGAAGAGGCCGATGAAACGATACAACCACCGCCACCATCATCACCGCCACCATCACGAACGGTAACTGGAATTCACTATGACAAGGAGCTGTACCAGCAGAAGAAGAAAATGTTTTCCAGTGTTCTTTGGAAAGATATTTTTAGACGTTCTCCAACCAAGCCCAGAAGAGAGGCAGCTTACTCTGGTGAACATTTCTGTGACCCCAGCTTCATCATCAGATGAAGAAGAGGCAGATGAACCTGCCCCTTCGTCTGCATAACTCCACCACTGCTCACCCCAAGAGGCCTCGATCAGCAAACTCTTAAACCAGCTCTGGTAAGTTTGATCTAATTAGTTGTATTTATGAGTTAAAATGTATGTTAACTTATAATCAAATGCATTTCTGTATACTTTACACTTTATGATATTTAGTCACAATTTTTTTCTTCCAGAAATGGAACGCAACCCCTGATTCTTACATGTTTACGGGAAAGTAGAGTTCACTTCAAGCATTTCCCAAGAACGCATGCTTTACATATAGTGAGGGATATTCCTACATTCTGATTTTTATTAACTCAGACAGTAGGTTGGCGCAGTGCGAATACTTCTGCCTCACAGCCACAAGGCCCTGGGTTCGATTATAGGCATGGTCATTTTCGGTGTGGCTTTGTATGTTGTTTCCCTGTTATGCATGCGTTTCCTCTGGGTTCTCCAGTTTCCTCCCCATTAAATGTAACTGGTACGAGCCATACTCTTTGGTTATTTCAGTAAAGTCACGTAGGTTTAAAATAAAATAAATCACGACTTTTTTAATTCAACACAAGCGTCCATCATCAGGTGGGACAACCACAGCAAGAAACAATTGCTGAAGTGGGCAAAAGGGGCTGCTGCAACAAGAGGCCATATAGGCAAGAGAAGGGGGGAGGAGCCAGGGAGGAGAGACAGGGAGGGTGGGGGTGTGGGGTAGGGGGAGTGGATACTACAAGTAAGACGCAAGTATGGCATTTTATGCCGGGGTGGGGAGGGGAAGTGGGCAGGGCTGGGAGTGGGAGGGTTAGGAGTCAGGGAGGAGAGACAGGGAGGGTGGGAGTGTGGGGTAGGGAGGACACAAGCTCGGCAAAAAATGCCGGGGTGGGGAGGGGAAGTGGGCAGGGCTGGGAGTGGGAGGGTTAGGAGCCAGGGAGGGTGGGAGTGTGGGGTTGGGAGGACACAAGTACGGCAAAACAGGGAGGGTGGGGGGTGGGGGGGGGATCTAATCCTATCTGTGAAGGATGTAATTCCTGAATATGGATCCCAGCAGTCACGAAAACTTCAAATCTAGATTGGTACGAGCCAAACATCCTAATGCTGAAAATTATTTTACAATTACTCAATTGTAATTACACGTAGTAATATCGTCCCCGACTAGGGGACTCAGTTAAGTTAAGCTACAAGCGTAATCATTATCGTAGCAATGGGGCACTGAGGATGTTGTGATGAGTTTACCAAGGCAAGGCGGTGGCCTGGTGGCTGTAGAAGCCTCCGTTGTCCTTTTCTTCCAGGGTGGCGAAAATGTGCAGCATCCGAGACACACTCTCGTGCACCGACAGCGTTGCCTGTACACGGCCACACAGGTAATTGTTAGACACCATCACACACACATAGCATAACTCTGATATAACCTTTGTTCTTTGTGCTTGTTCACCACTGCCAAATGTATATCACCAACTAGTTTATAAATAGTACCTTTTTATTCTTACATAGCATCATTCATGAACATTGCATCTAAAAATCCTGCAGGAAAATCTGTAACGTGCAATTTTCGCACGTTGGCACAGGAAACCATATATATGTGAGAAGGCAGCCAAAGCTGGTATCAACAATTGCCCAAGCTCTGTGGTCCTGTATTGGGTCCAACTCCATAAATGAATGTGTATACGTGTGTAATGACGACTTCGACACACTTGTCTTAAGATGGTTTCTTTTACACTGAGACCTTTACCAGTGGCAAAATATAGTAATAGGTTTTTACCCTTTCAACTGGTACAAAAACTGACACCTTTATACAAGGGGTCATGTTTGCAATAACCACAACACAAGCAGTCAAAATGCAAACAAAAAGAAACAACTCTGATAATGATAAGCACTGTCCTTGAAGTTGAGTGGTCCACACCCGAGACAGCTTTTCTTAGAGCCTAGTCTCCATTGGTGTTGGACCAGATGACGCCAAAAGGCGTACAACTCAAAAACAGTGCACTATCAGAGTATTGAGAGCTCGGGGTAAGCATTTACACTACGAGACCACCTTTACCAGTGGCAAAATATAGTAATAGGTTTTTACCCTTTAACAGACAACGAGACAAGAAGTCACAGCTTCTCGAGACGCTGGCCTTCCTCAAGAGATGCCGCGATAACAAGGTAATACCCATCGCTTTCACACTCACATCTGCTGCTGTGTCCTCACCAAATTCAAAACAGATTTTATTTAAAGGCTAGCCTATCACTAATCTCGGAGAGAATAAGGTTACTCCGATCTGAACTCGATAATTTAGACAAGACTTTATTACAAACACATTTAATGTTAACACAAAAAATGTCCCCTTCTGGTTGGAACCACGTTGACAACATGACTGCTGCTTCTGCTGACTCGCTGTCAGCCAAATGCAAAGCTAACTTGATCTCTAAATTCAACCTCCTATCAAAGAAGAAACCAGAGCCACACATCACAAAGCTGGATGTCAACAAGACCGTTATTAATCAGAGTAACATCCCAATTTCTGATAATCTGAAAACGGTACTGGCCAAAGGACTAAATTTTGCTGTCACCCCTAAACATATACCAGTAGAGGATGTGATTTCTCAGGTTGATGTAGCCCTCAGAGGTATAGGACACATCCATGTGGATGTAGCAAGAGCAGAAATAGCCACTATTCTTAAGAACGCTAAGAAACCCACTAGCAACATTAGCAAAAACGAACGCTCTGAACTCGAACCTAAAAAATAGATATAGTCATCCTCTCGGCCGACAAGGGCAATGCTACGGTCATCATGGATAAAGGCTCATACAGCAACAAAATCCTGGATCTACTCAATGATGGGAGTTACTCTAAAATTAAAAACGATCCTACTAATAGCCTAACGACAAAAACCAACAAGATCATCACGAGTTCGACTTCTCTAATCGAACCAACCAAACGTCCCTCTCTAAAACTCTCAGCTGCTAGACCTCCCAGATTCTATGGTCTTCCCAAGATCCATAAAGAAAGCACCCCACTACGGCCCATCGTGTCCACGATCAACTCCCCTACCTACAAACTAGCCCGTTTTATATCAGATACTCTGCTTCCCTTCACTGGCAAGACCTCTTCAGCAGTACTTAACTCAACCCAATTGGTCTCTATGGTAAAGGACATGACACTATCTCATGACGATATCCTCGTCAGTTTTGATGTGGTATCTCTGTTTACCAAAGTCCCAGTACCTTACACCCTAACAATAATTGAAGACTTGGTCCAACATGGATTGAATTCAGATGTACCTGCGCTGGTTAGGCATTGCCTCACCAACACATTTTACCTGGAATGGCACCTTCTACAAACAGAATGAGGGTACTCCTATGGGCTCCCCTTGTCACCAGTAATAGCCAATGTGTTCATGGAAAAGTTTGAATCAGACGCCATCCAGACGTCCACCCTGCGTCCTTCCCTGTGGAAGAGGTATGTGGATGACACTTTCGTGATTTGGCCACATGGCCTCCCAGCATTGAACCACTTTTTGGACCACATCAATTCCAGACACCCATCCATCAGATTCACCATGGAAGTGGAGAAAGATGACAAACTACCATTCTTAGATATTCTGTTTGAGAGGAGACCTGACGGATCCTTGGGACATTCTGTCTACAGGAAAGCCACCCACACAGATTCCTACTTGAAACCTGATTCCTACCACCACCCGTCTCAAAAGAATTCTCTCATCAAAACACTATACCACAGAGCTCATGGCATTCCTGACCAACACCACCTGGCCAGTGAATTAAGACATGTACATCGGGCCCTCAGGATGAACGGATACTCTGACCGCACCATCCGCCAAGCTGTTTCTCCCACCATACAGAAACAGCCACTTGAAACTCTGATCAAAACTATCACGTTGCCATACATAGCAGGCGTGACCAAAAAGATCTCCAACATTCTAAACAAACATAAGATCCAAGTCCGATTCAGTACAATACATAAAATCCGTGATCTAATTCCATCTGTGAAAGATTTCATTCCTGACTTGCAATACCCTGGAGTCTATAAACTGAGTTGCAGCTGTGGTGATAGTTACATTGGGGAAACGAAACGTCATATCTCTGATCGTGTCCGCGAGCACAAGTCAGATCTGAAACATGGCAAAATTGGGTTTTCTGCCGTTGCCGATCATTGCTACAACGCTGTGGGTTCTCATGAGATTGTCTTTTCCGAGACCAAGGTGCTCTGCAAACCTTCTGGCTACCATCAAAAGTTTGTGCACGAAGCCATTCAGATATACAAACACAGACATAACTTCAACCGTGATGATGGGTACAAACTGAGTAATCATTGGAAAGATGTTATTAACCATGCAAAAAATATTTAACTACACATATTTGGAAAATCTTATTTGACAGGTACTTTTCCTTAGTTACCGTACAGTTTACTGATAGACAGACAGTTTTGTTTTTATCATGTTTAGCTTTTTTTTTCACACACTGGTTGCCTGCCTTGAGTTTTACCCACCCAGCAGCATAACAAGGGGCTGCTTGGTCCTGTCTTGCTTATCTGCTTCTGCCATCTACATGACAATAGGCTCAGTCCCAACAAGCAGCAGCCGTACTAACCATCTCACAACAACTCCTCTCCCGCGGCCCATCCTGGCTCCTCCCCCCTTAACCAGTATATATAAGGTCGGGTCTCTTGGGACTTCTCTTTACTTGATACAGCAATTGTCCTGTGAAGGTTCCACCTGAAGACGGAAGCCTGTGTTGCCTCCAAAACGTCGTGATTTATTATTTTATTTCTATTATTTTTTCTATTATTTACTATTATTTATTTTTTACCTACATGACTTTACCGAAAAAACATGAGAGTATGAATTCTTGCAGTCACGAAAGCTTCAAATCAAGGCATTACCTGGTTAATAACATCCTTCCAATGATTGTTTAATTTGTATCCATCTTCTCGGTTGAAGTTAAGTCTATGTTTATATATCTGGATGGCTTCATGAACAAACCTTTGATAGTTGCCTGAAGGTTTGCAGAGTACCTTGGTCTCGGAAAAAACAATATCATGTGAGCCCACAGCGTTATAACAATGGTCAGCTACGGCAGAGGTATTGGTTCTGCCGTGCTTCAGATCTGCCTTGTGTTCGCGAATACGGTTCGAGACATGTCGTTTCGTTTCCCCAATGTAACTGCTACCACAGGTACAACTCACAGATGGGATTAGATCACGGATTGTGTGTACTGTATTGAATCAGACCTGAATCTTGTGTTTGTTTAAGATTTTGGAAATCTTTTTGGTAACACCTGCTATGTATGGTAAAGTGATGGTTTTGATTGACTTCTCAGGAGATTGTTTCTCCATGGTTGGAGAAAAAGCTTTGCGAATAATGCGGTCCGAGTACCCATTCATCTTGAGGGCTTGGTGTACGTGTTCCAGTTCACTGGCTAGGTGGTGTTGGTCGGAGATGCAGTGGGCCCTATGGTGCAGTGTTTTGATGAAATAATTCTTCTGGGCCGGATGGTGGTGGGAATCAGGTTTTAGATAGGAATCTGTTTGGGTGGCTTCCTGTGGACAGTGTCCCAACGAGCCGTCAGGCCTCTTCTCAAACAAAACATACAGGAATGGTAGCTTACCATCCTTCTCCACTTCCATGGTGAATTTGATGGATGGGTGTATGGATTTGATGTGGTTGAGAAATTGGTTCAATGCTGGCAGGCCATGTGGCCAAATAACGAAAGTGTCATCTACGTATCTCTTCCACAAGGAAGGACGTAGGGTGGATGTCTGGATGGCATCTGCTTCAAATTTCTCCATGAAAACATTCACTATATCACTGGTGATAAGGGGGAACCCATGGGGGTACCTTCATTTAGTTTGTAGAAAGTACCATTCCAGGTGAAGTAAATGTTGGTAAGGCAGTGCGCCTAACCAAAGTTGGTACATCAGGATTCAGTCCATGTTGGACCAAGTCTTCAATTATTGCTAAGGTGTCAGGTACAGGAACCTTGGTGAACAGAGAGACTACATCAAAGCTGACAAGCAAATCATCTGGAGACAATGAGATGCCCTTGATTAGAGAGACTAAGTCAACTGAGTAATGTACTGCTGTGGTAGTCTTGCCGATGCATGGAAGCAAGGTCTCAGACAGAAATTGGGCTAGTTTGTAGGTAGGTGAGTTGATAGTGGAAACGATGGGCCGAAGTGGATTTTTGGAAGACCTGACACCTTAGCAATAATTGAAGACTTGGTCCAACATGGACTGCCAGTGTATCCTTACCTGCAGTTGTGGGCACAGGCCCATAGAGGGAGCCGGACCGTTGAGGGGCCGGGTTCTCCCCCCCCCAAACCCCAGGTGAGGGGTTTGGGGGTTCTTCCAGAGCCCCCTGGAAGGTTCCAGAAAGGGGGCTGAGAGTCCCCGAGAGGTGTATAAAAGGGGCACCTCTGGGACAGCTCGGGGCAGTGCTCTGAAGACGAAGAACCGAAGACCAGCTACGCTAGGACCCTGGGACCTCGAGACCTGACGTCCTTGTAAGGGCCGGGGCCGAGCATGGACCAGTGGTCAGGACCCGTACCTTGGCTGGGTCGGGTCAGAGTAGCCTCCCTAGCTAGGACTCTGGGACCTCGAGCCCGACGTCCTTGTAAGGGCCGGGCCGAGCTCGGACCAGTGGTTGGGACCCGTACCTTGGCTGGAACGGGTCAGTTAGCCTCCCCTAGGGCACAGATAGCCAGAGGGCCGAGAGCCAGGTATTCCCAGTGTGAGGGCACGTTAGCCCGGAGGCTGTACCTCCCTAGATAGTGGCAGTTAAAGAGAGTTCTGTTGCAGTTTATAATAAACTGTGTTGCCTCTAAAGACAACGTCTCCAGTCTCCATAGAACCCACTACATTTTGTGTCAGAAGTGAACATGGAGACAAGAAGAAGAATACGTACCCAGATCCCCGACGGTAGCAATGAGGCTGCCGCGGTTCCCGTGACTGCCGACGGCGAGGTGCTGCCAGGTGAGCAGCTGCCCGTTCCGCCGCCCGCCGCCTCACCGCCATCGCGCCGCTCGCTGCAGGAGGCGCACATGCGCCTCGCCGAGTTGCTCAGCGCTGCCGCCTCCATTCTCGGCGACATCCACCATGGGGAGGTGGCACCAGACGTAGAGGGTGCGGCGCGGGATCCAACCGACACTGCCGCCATCGCACCTCCAACTCCCGCCAACATTTTTTTAATTCCCGCCGCCGCGGGTGCCGCTTCCGCCAGCGCCGCGGTGCACCATGGTGCAAGCGTCAAGTCCGGGCCGGACGGTGGCCAATCTGCTGCCGCCCCGTCATCAACGGAGCGACAGCCGTCCAAGGGCGCCCTCCCGGCCACGCTGGATGACGACGCCCTCGCCGCGTTCATCACCATCCCTTCGGCGGACCGCTCTTTATTACAGGGTGCCATCCGACTCCCGCCACCGGTTCGACATCCGGAGGAGGGCGGACTCGGAGTCCGCATTGGCGTTTCGTAGCACGCTGCTGGCTCTGGCGAGGGCTGCCTAACCCCGCATCGACCAGGAGGCCATCAATTCGCTCGTGCTGCAGAAGCTCCTGAGTTTGGCTTGGGAGCTTCGAATCGTGATGCCAGCGGCCGACGATGACGACTTATCTTCCCTATAAACAGCACGGTGCTTCCATGCGCACCTCTTGCTGCAGCAGGAGCCTTCCGTCGCCGCCTGCACTGGGCCGGCCAACACATACAGCTCCGAGGAGGAGCAACCTTCCGACCGGGCCTTCGCTTCATCTTCGGCGAGGGGATGGAGGTCTAATGACTCCCGCCCTCGGCGGGACACACGCCAGCAGGATCGGACGGCTCCGCGCTCCGCCGGGTCATCCGTCACCTGTTACAATTGCGGCCTGCGAGGACACGTGTCTTCGGGCTGCCAGGCTCCCCACCGCGGCAACCTCGGACCATGGACAAGGGAGCAGCGGTCACCCTCGACTCCGCGCCAGGCTCAGGCAAGTCGCGGCACCTCACGTTCTCGGCCCCCACACACCACACATGCACACCACTACCTTTTTTGGGACGGGCGTGCGTTGGGTAGTGGGGAGCCGGGTAAATTGGATAGCGGTCGGGCGCTGGGACCAGGTCAGTGGTCCCAATTGGCCTACAGAGTGGTCGCTGCGGCTGCAGGCTCCTCGGCTATAATTGGCTTCATAGAGGGGGTCGAGGTCAGGATGTTCTTGATCATTCCCGTAGCCACCAGTCCATTCGTACTGCAAGCTGACTCCCCTGTCATTACCTCCCGTGGCCACTAGTCCATGTTTACTGTAGGTTGACTCCCCTGTCATTACCTCCCGTGGCCACTAGTCCACTCACGCTGTAGATTAACTACTGTCATAACACGTGTGAGGAAACCTGAACGCCTGGAGAAAACCACGCATGTGAGGGAGGTTACACTCAATCTTCATACTCATGGAAATGAACCCACTTGCTGTACTGCCATAACCTGGGAAGCCAGGAGATGGCGACCTCAATGCCTATGGGCAGACAGGGCATTTCACGAATATGTGTTATCACTGACCCTCTAATAAATAAACAGCCCTTGCTGAACTATACAAGATGCCTGCAACAAGAAACTATGGCATTGTTTTATTCTCCAGTTTTTAACTTATTGAATATCAATGGTGATAGGTGAATTTATTCTCTGAATTAAACAGAAGCATACCTGCTATCACCACTGCCTCTGGGATCTAAAGAAGTCGTAAGCACTGTTCCATCCTTTTTCACCACAATATTACTGTGCATTTTTTTAAAAAGAGGAATTCATGTTAAAATGCCCTGGCTATTACAGTCAATCCCTGTTTAATGTGCATTCACACTACGCATTTTCACTTTAACAAGGTTTTTCTTTCATTGAATGTTTTCTGCTTAACGCACACCGTGCTCGCTACAACACTAGGAGTCTAGCGCGCAGCGGATTACTCCACTGAGCGGCGTGGGTGTTGGCAGGGTTCTACTGTGGTACTGGCACTGTTATTATAGTACTGGCACCTGGTACTGTGGTATTGGTCATCTCACTCCCTTATCTTTTGCACTCAGCATATCTCTCTCTCACACACTTTATATTTAAATAATTGACTATCACAGAGAATATTTGATCATGGTGGTACCCCAGGGTACCAAATAATACAAAATGGCCGAGGCAATTCAATATTTTATTTCTGGGACACTATTTTTTCCAGGGGTGTACTTAACTCCATGACTGGGGTACCAATCAATCCAAAATCAGTGCTACTCCACGATGTCGAAATGCCAAACATTAGCATAAAAAATCCGTTATCGAAAAATTCAACTTTGAATAGTGCATCGTGTACAGCTCGTTAAGATGAGTCGATTGCCGTATCGCCGACCATCAACAAACTAAAAATTACTGCATCACGGACATTATGCGAGAGCCAGCACGCGTCACCTCGGTGCCGCCCATGTCGGTCTGCACCCAGCCGGGGTGGAGGCTGACTACGAGTACGCCCGAGCCGTGCAGGTCGCGCACCAGACACCGCGTCACCATGTTGAGGGCAGCCTGAGGGGAAGAGTGCGACGTGCTCAGCCTCAACACACATAACACAGCCTGCAAGGCCAGGAACGCCAAACTCCATTTTCCGTTCCATACTGGTGTATGTATTTGTGCATGTTAAACTTATTTCGCATCGTACATAGCCAACCGTGCTAATTGGAGGTGAGGGAAAGACAACAAGCTAAACACAAAAATCAGTTGTCAAGAAATTAGTTTTCAATCTAGATTTAAAAGTGCATAGCTCCAGTGGGCTTCCTAATTTAGGAAGGAAATTCGTTCCAGACGGCCGCAGAAGCGCATTTTAAAGTGCTCGATGTAATGAACATCTTTGTTCAATGACCAGCTGCTAGTATGTAGATGGTGGGTGGGTTGAAATGGAATAGAATCTGATTTGGTCCTGGAAGGTGAAATAAAGCTAGTCTTCGCCTCCAGGACATAATTGTGGGTGTGTGGGTGGTAGGCTTGGTGGGAGAGTAGGTGGAGGGTGAGTGGTGGGTGGAATGCTGCCAATGTAGCACACCTTGCTAGCTGGGTAGGAATATCCCCATCTGCTGTCCAATGTGGCCGTCTCAGCTAGGGAGCCCAAGATGGAGGACACGTTAATGATGGCTGCGCGCGCACAGCCCATGGGCTCTTCTGGGTTCTGCTGAGCAGCGATACGCAGCTGGGGGAGCAGGGCCTGGGCAAAGAGGGACACCAAAGGGAAATGCAGTTATACAGAGCCTACATGGACATCCGCAGCCATGGGGAAAGTGCACGCTGCACAGGCTCGCACCGCGAAACCAGTGCACATTATTGTGCATGTGCAATACAACGACATGAGCTGTCCTTACACTAGTTTACCTAGGAAAGTGAAAGACTCAATGCAGAAGATCCCTGGTTTGAGCTCCTACGAAGCTCCTGATCCACCCTAAACTGTATCCGCACATACCATGGCAGATGCAGATACCTGATGCACAGATATAAACTTTAAAACTCTCCAGTGTGTAACTGTGGTCATCCAGAACAGAACATACAATGTACAATGACGTAATGCCCGATCCACAAATACGAAGGAGACATCACGGCCCTACACTCCGCTACTCCTGACATGGTTATCTGGGTCGACCACCTGAATGTGAAATCGTCGCCATCGTCGCTGTTGTCTCGTCGCTATCGTCGATACCGTCTTCACTCAATATTGCGCTGCTAGTTAATTTAACATGTAAGCTTTCGCGAATGAGAATTAGACTTCTCCACAAATCTGGCTGTCGCCTGATGAAGCTAGTTGTAATTACTGGCGAAACGTCTAACACACCGGTGTGCTGTACTCGTGACGAATTGGCATGTTCTGTTTACGTGCCAACCCTTACTAGTTGGCTGTGTCGGGTGGTGGCAGGTTTTAACGACACATTTAAATATTTATGTGATCTAACCCAAAAAAAAACCCCTCTATTATGAATACTAGATAGTTGTTGGCTGTCTCCGTTCAGCGCCGTCAGTGTTAGACGGTTAGTGTTGTGTATAGGCTAGCAACAGTGTGTCCCCATGTAGAGTTGTGTATAGGTGAGCGACTGTAGAGTGTGCACCCACGTAGGGTGTATATTATCCCAAATGGTGTTCGTTAAATAAAATAAGTGCCTCCAAGTATTACCGTCTCCGAGTTTAGTCACTACACATGCAAATATACAATATTTATTCTTATTCATGAATTTAACAATGCTTCCCTTTTTGTTGAACCGTAACACATTTCATAACACTGACCGTATGGGTATCTAATCTAAATCTTATATATAAAAGTCTCCGCGCGCTCGCGCTTGCGGGGGATTTGGCTCTCGGACGGTGGGGTTTAAGACCGAAATAATTTGCCAGCCGGCATGCCCTAAGCCCCGTGGTGGGAATAGGCTATTCCGTTTTCCCATCCGTAAACTTTAAAGTAGTTTAATTAACACATTTGTGCCGTTTCTATTATTCATTATTTACTTATTGCACGACATCGACCGTACCAACTGACAATTACGTGGGGGGGACGGACCCTACCAACTGCTGCGCGTTCGCTGGAACTCACGGAGGACATTTTCTTTTACGCGTTTTACAGCCAACACATACACACATCACGCTGCGGATATTTATTCACAGTCTCATGTCCTCTTCGCCCCCCCCCCCAACACGATGCGTCCAGTTTATACTACAGACTCCGTAG
>JAAXLI020001324.1:0-10767 GCA_014621495.2 Entosphenus tridentatus | reverse complement strand
CCCCCCCCCCAACACGATGCGTCCAGTTTATACTACAGACTCCGTAGATAATATTTTACTGCTTACATAGCATTATTCTTGCATGCCCGGGGGAAGCTGGGGAGGGGGGGTAGTGGCGCAGCCCCTAGCCTGGCAACGTGCCAACTCTGCTGCCTCGCCAATGTAGGCCAGGACGGGGGCTACGCATGGCACAAGGCCTCAACATGCCTATGGTAAGTACAAAGTCCCTTGCTTCTTACGCTTACAACTCAAGTCCATTGTTTACTATTGTTAAACACATTAGTTGACAAACATTACAATAAGAATGTTTGTGTGCAGATAATAATCACGTTCATTGCTTATTATTATTAAACAAATACGTTGCCAGATATTGTGTGCAGATAACAACTCAGGTTCATTCTTTACCATTATGAAACATTTTACAATTAGTATGTTTGTGTGCACAAAACTCTTTTTGCATTTTTAGGTTGCTAATTTTTCCATTTGTTGCTGTCTTTTATGACGCTGCCACGGTCTACTGCTAGTCTGTGATTTCTGATTATTTCTTCAATACATTTATATTGTTTCCATCGCTCACGTCACGCTATTTCCTCATACGTAGTACTGCCATACTGATAGCTGTGCCATCATCGGGGATTGCTGTGCCCGTCGATGTGTGTGTCTTTGAGTCCATATGTGTGTGCGTGTAGAGCCATGCGTGTCTTTAACTCCACGTGTGTGTCTGTCTTTTTCTAACGAACAACGCCCCATGTGTGTCTGTATGTCAAAGTGTTTATGTGTGTGTGTCAGTCCAAGTGTGCGTGTCAGTCCATTTGTGTGCGTATCAGTCGCTGTGTGTGTGTGTGTGTAAGTCCATGTGTGTATGTCTATGTCCATATGTGTGTAAGTACATGTGTGTTTACGTCAATGTGTGTGTGAGTCCACGTATTGCTGTGTGAGTCGGTGTGTGTGAGTCGCTGTAAGTGTGTACATCCATATATGTGTGTGTAACTCCATGTGTGTGTATCTCAAGTGCATGTCTATGTGTGTGTGAGTCCATATGTGTGTGTGTCTGTAAGTCGATGTGTTTGTGTATGCGAGTCGATATGTGTGTGTGTGTCTCAGTCCATGTGCGTGTGTTAGTCGCTGTGTGTGCATGCCTTCATGTTAGTCAGTGTAACTCCATTTCTTTGCGTGTCTGTAGGTGTGCATCTTAGTCCATGCGTGTGCTTTATTGACCTGCTCAAGGCTATGATACCATCAGTAGGCCTGGCCTCTGGGTTGCTCTTTGTGCTTTCCGAGTCCCTGACCCACTGATCACCATCCTTAAGGAACTTCATGATGGTGAGCCGCCCCGCGTCTAACTACGTGGCCGTGAGTCAGAGCCATTCCCTTTACACCTTGGGGTGCAACAGGGATGTCCTCTGGCTCCCACATTATTTTACATATATTTGGACCACATAGTTCGTCAAGCCTTCAATGCCTGTACCAGAACAATTCCCATCTGCTACAGATACAATGGGAGGCTGATCGATGCCCGGGTGCGGTCAAGGGATGACACCCTATTGTTCAACCACGTGATGTGTGCCGATGATCTGCTAATTGCAACTCACTCGGAGGAAGAGTTCGAGGTGCTGCTGCTGAACCTGGAGCTTGCCACCAAGAGGTGGGGGCCTTACCATCAGCCCCACCAAAACTAAGCACCTGCCTGCCTATTTTGTACCATCGGACACTCCACCCCCACAACTCCGAATCAGTGATGGGGCAGTTGTGGAGACAGTGGAGAGTTTCCCATACCTTGCCAGTGTGCGAATGACCGGCTCCGGTTTAACAGCAAAGGTCTCACTCCGAATCAGTCGAGCTGTATTATCTTTTCATTGGCTGCGTAACACTGTGTGGAAAGCTACCTGGTCTATCACTCCGTACGAAGCTACAGGTCTTCTCGGCCACGGTCATTCCCTCCCTTCTCTACGCTTGCGAAACTTGGACCCCCCGAATGGAACATCTTCGCCGATTATAAACATTTAGGATGGCCTGCCTACGATCCATCCTGGCTTTAACCAGGCTGCATTGTGTGAGGAGCTCACAAATCCTTGAAAGATGTGGACAAAGTCCCATCGGTGACCTCCGGCAGGCAAGGCTGCGTTGCCCAAGTCATGTAGCCCACATGGCCAGCCACCGCATGCCTAAACAGCTTTTGTTCGGCCGGATCGAGGGGGCTAAATGGGCACGGCACGGGCTGGAGAAGACATGGAGTGATATGGTACAGGAGGACTTGGAGATGAGTCCACTTGTGGATGACTGGTACCAGCCGTGTCAAGATCGGCCTCTGGAGCAGGCTCCTGAAGGACGCTACTGGGCAGTTGGAGGCAGTCACCCTCCAACAACAACGGAGGGCGGAGGAGTGACGCTCACAACAACGAGCGAAGCACCGGGTGGCTAAAGCACAGAAAGTTGCCACAGTAGGGGCCACAGGTGATGCATCAGCCAGTCGTCTCAGTCAGTCGACCTGTGCCATCTGGGTTTGCCCCGTGACCTCCTGCCAGTGGGCGTTCGACACTTCACGTGGCCTCAAGGTGCACATAGCCTGGCACAAGCGTTGTCGTGACGTCACCGCCACTTAGTGGCGAATGGCGTTTTTTGTTCAGTCTATATATGAGTCGATTTGTGCGTGGAACTCTGTGCGTGTGAGTCAATTTGCATCTGTAACTACATGTGTGTCTGCCTTTTTCGCCCGGGCAACGCCGGGTACTAACCGCTAGTACAGTATATAATTGTGTTCACACTTAGGAATCGTTCAACTTACTAACGGGGCTCGGGAACGAATTGTGTTCGTAAGTCGAGGACTGTCTGTATCTTTTTTTCTGCCATGATGTGCTTGCTTTAGAAGTTTAAGAGTGACACATTGGTGGCCGTACACACCTGGGTGAGCATGAGTGGCCCCACCACGTTCACGCTGTAGTCGGAGAGCATTGCCTCGGCCTTCACCTCGCCCAACATGCTCCACTGTGCGACGGCTGCATTGTTCACGAGCACGTTTAACCCTTTCCCTGCCAGCGCCACCTCCACCGCCCGCGCCGCTGCGTCCACGCTGGCCTGAGATGTCACCTCTGGAGGGTGGGGGGTGAGCACAGGGCTCATGTGACACACAGCTGTGCCATTTGCTTCCCATCCAGACTTGGCTAGAGATCAATGACATTCAGTTCACTGCTTTTTGAGTTCAAGTTAAGTTTATTTTGTTTAACCAGGTAAGAAGAACTTGAGACAAGAATAGTCTCATTTGTAAGACTGGTCAAAATAACCAAAGCAATGACATTAAATCCAAGTAGAGCAACAAAGCAAACGAAAATCAGAGAAAAAACTACCAAATAGAAATCAAAGAAAAACTGCATTCCCTGAGAAATTGTAAACTGCATAAAATGAATCAATATTAAGTAATCGCATTAACAGAAACAAAAGTTAGCATAAAATAATTTTAAAACCATTCATATTAAATTAAGATTATTGGACTAATATGTAAACAGAAGTGTAATGCGAGCGTAAACGGGGTTCGCTGCTGGGCTCTGGCCCAATCATACGGCCCGGGGTATTGGGGGGCGGAGCCCAGTATGGGGGCATATGGGAGGGCCCACCGTTCACCTCGGGTCCAATCGGAAACGAGGTGAATGGGGGTGGAGCCAGCAGGGTGCTATGGGAAGGCCGAATCTGACGGTCCGGAAGGGGAGGAGACAGGATCACGTGGTAAAGGGGATATAGGTGGGAGCCCGGAAGGGCTCCAGGTGAGTTATTGGAGTGAAGAAGCTGGACCACGTTGGGTGGCCGGAGGGGATCCGCGCCATCAGCCACGTGGCTGGAGGAGCTTCAGCACACCGTCGGCCAGCGGTGTGCGGAGGGGGGGAGCGGGAAGGACTGACGAGGGAGCGCGTGCGGGGCGCGCGTGAGGAGACGCTGGTCCGCTGTCAGGACTAGCGGGGTGCGAGCAAGAAGCTAAATAAAGAGCAACGGAGACCAGCAGTGTGTGACGAAGTCCTTTATTACATTGGGGTCAGAAGTGCTTCGAGCCTTCTTCAGAGGACGACCAGGACCTTCCTCCAGCGGTGGCGGTCTCGAACACGGAGGGCGCGGGCGGGACGGCGGCGAGCGACACGACAGGTGTACAAGATGTCGTCGCGGGAGCCAGGCCGTCTTCGGGCGCCGAGGACGGCTGGCGGCTCGTAGCGGAGCAAATTGATTCGCTACGGGCCGTTACGAGTCATCAACTCTAAGCGCCCCGGGTTCCCGAGACCCAGAATATGGCAGGAGCAGGAGCCGGACCCCGTTGGCGTCGCTGGACCAAGAAAGTTGGTGGCAGCTGTCGGAGAGATTGGACCACCTTACCTCCAGGATGGATCAACTGATGACGGCGATACTGGAGAGAGGAGAGGAGGGAGTAGGTGCTGCGCGGCTTGAGCCAGAGCCACTGCTGCCATGGACCGCAGGGTGAGAAGAAAGTGCCAAAGGGTGGCAGCCGCCACCATTGACCGCGGGGGCAAGGAGAAAGCGCAAAAGTGTGTCAGCCACCACAATTGACTACGGGGCAAGGAGAAAGTGCCAAAGGGCGGCAGTCACCACTTCCTCTCAGTGAGCAGCAGGCAGAAACAGATCAATTGGTTCAACCGCAACTGGAAGCTGCGCTGCTAACCTCGACCACCATAAAATAATTTACAGCAATGGGAGGCGATTGGTGGGCGATCATCAAAAGATTTGAAGCAGCCATCAGAGTCAGCCAGTGACGAAGAAGCTGTACCAGCCCTGCCTTCGGTGGTAGATAACGGAGCACTAACGACCTTCTTTATAATCCTGGAAAATCAACACGCCACACTACGACAAGCTTGTGAAGGGATGGCTGAGATTTTCTGACCTTCGTCCAGTGCAAGGCAGCCTGAAAAAGGGGAGAGAACGAACCGCCGATGGCTTATTGAAGCGCCTTGTTAGCACTTGCAGTTGCGGCATTTCCGAGGATGGACAAGGCAGCCTGGGAAGCGCTGGTTGCGGAGTGACTGCAAATCCTCCTCCATCAGAACAGCATTACATTGCCGATCGTGCTGGAGAGCGTCCAAACGTCCATGTGGTTCGCTAGAAGCCAGGGCACCATGTGAAATAGCGGCGCAATTGTCAAGGGTGATGGAGAACAGAGGAGCAAGAAGACCAGCGGAGCCAACGGGAGCAGCGGCAACGGGAACCACCATCAAGCTCAGCACGGAGGGTGATCTTCAGGCGACCTTGGAGGAGATGGCAGCGGCCATCCGCGGGTTCAACGATCCAAGGCGCCAACTACAGCAGCAGTGACCATGGCAGGACTGTAGATGAATCCGGGACCGCACGGTGATCCACTGCTACTGCTGCGGGAGGCCGGGCCACATCATGAGAGGATGACAAGGGGAAGTTGACCCGAGACAACAAAGCCAGCTCCGGACAACATCGCGGGACTTCCCAAGAAAGACCCAGGCTAGTTGCGACACCCCGGATACCCGGCCAGCTAAGTGGAAAAAGTTAGCGAGATGGGGTGGTAGCAGCATCCACGGGAACATCGGTTTTGGCCGAAGCGATAGAGGGAAATCCCGTGAGAGTGTTGGTGGACATGGGAGCATCAGTAACCATCGTTTCTGCAGTTGCGTTTGATACGCTACCTCGAACTGGTTTCTAATAAATTTGTGGCGGCCAATGGTGGTAGTCTGGGAATTGCCGGGAAAGTCATTACAGAAATCCATATACGGGAAATGTGTTTCACAGGCCCCGTTTTGGTCTCCTCTTCCCTAGCAGTACCGTGTTAATTGGGTACCGATTATTTAAGTCGGCTACCCATTAAGATAATGATGGCCCAGGGATATTTTGAGACGCCTTCAGAAAAACTAATATATTTTGTGGCCTGATGCGGAGACAGGAAAGACCGCCAGAGTGCATGCTCTGATTGAGGAATCAATGACGATTCTGCTGCCGGCACAGGTGTTGGTTCCTTTGAAATATAGAGTGCCATTAATCACCTATTGCGTTGACGCGTCCATGACAGTGTCAACATTGGGACCAACAATCGCTCGACATTCGCTAGCAGCGGAGGAGACCAATTCTAAGACATAACCAGCGGCTTTGTATGCAAGTTTTAAACACGGAACGGGCGATTATACTGCGGGAAGTGAGATTCAAGAGGATAGAGTACTAGTGGGGATACAGGAAATAAATAATTGACTCAAGATCAAAGAGACTGACTTAAAAGTCTCCTCCTAGAATTTGAAGATGTTTCCAGTAAGAACCCATATGATCTGGGTTGCACGGACTTGATGCAGCTCCATATTGAAATGGGGAATGCTCAACCTGAGACAGAACTCATATAGAGTAGGACCAGCAGAAAAAGAGCAATCTGTAGAGCTACAGATGAGATGTTGAGGGCAGAAATAATTTCTCCATCAACCAGCCCCGAGGGAGCACCAGTAGTACTAGTTAAAAAGCTAGATGGTACTATGAGGTTTTGCTTTGATTTCCGACGACTAAATAAAGTTACGATTGTAGACATGTATCCCCTGCCACGCATTGATGATCCGCTAGATGCATTGACAGGAGAAAATAATTTACGACCTTAGACCTATCGTCAGTGTTTTGGCAAATTCAAAAAACAACTGTTTTTCGAACACCGCAAGGATTGTTCCAATTTAAGACTCCCCATGGGATTGCTCACTGCGCCGGCAACCTTCCAACGTCTCATGGAACTTGTACTACTGGGCCTACAATGGGAGATTTGTTTGATTTATTGAGACGTCATTGTTTTTAGTAGGTCATTTGACGAACATCTGACGAAACTGCGACAGGTTTTCTTGAAAGTGCAAGCCGATAAACTGAAATTGAAGCCAAGTGTCATTTTGTGCAGGGCTCCGTTAAATAATTTGGTCATATGGTCAGTGATAAAGGGATAGTAAGGGACCCTGACAAAACGTCAGCCATGAAAAATTGGCCAACACCCACTTCGGTAAAGGAGGTGCGGCAATTCCTAAGATTTGTCTCCGATTATCAAAGATTTGTTCCCCGATTTGCTACAGTAGCTAAACTCTTGCACGCCCTCACACCAAAAGGGATACGATTTCGGTGGGGGAAGAGGAGGAATCGCCATTCAAAGCCCTTCGTTCGCGGTTGACTGATGCTCCCCAACTCGCATATCTGGATAAATGCATGCCTATTACAGGTCACCATACGTCAATGGGGATTACCTGTACGCAGAAAATAACATTACTGCTATTTTAGTGCAGACAAACCACAGGAGGTACAAAAACAATGTGCATGCCGGGAAGTAAGCTAAACATTTTGAACAGACACACATTCACAACTTTGCCTTTTATATTATAATGTATATGCATTCATTAATCCCCCCCCCACCCTTCGCGCCTAAAGGGCTCACAAGTGACGTGATCATATCTATCCCTCTATTTAAGGAACAAAACAGGATTTATCCACAAATCTGTCTGTCCGCCTGATGATGCGAGTTGGAATTACTGGCAAAACGTCCTACTTAGATTGTAAATGTTGTGGATTTGCGAGCCAACACACCGGTGTGCTGTACTCATAAGAAATTGGCATGTTCTTTTACGTGACAAACCTTACTAATTGGCTGTGTCGGGTGGTGGCGGGTTTAACGACATTTATATTTACGTGCTCTAACCCAAAAAACCTATGTTATGGCATTACAATTCTCATTTAAAATGGAAAAACACTCAAGAAAAATGGCGAGATGGATAAAAAAACTCCAGGAGTACTCTTACAATTTGACACATAAGGAAGGGTACTTGTCATTTTAATGAGGACGCTTGGTCGAGACTGCCATGCAAAGAGCCCAGATGATTAAACTATACAGTCCTTCTGTGCACAGGCAGCTGAATTAGCTCAAAATTGTAAAAAGGGGGCATCATTTTTCACATGGAGAGGACTCCTGATTTGGTGGGATGCAAAGATGCAGCGTCATTGCCGAATAGTGCCAAAAACATTACGACAACAGTTTTTACCAGAAGTGCACGCCGAACAACTAACGCACTTGGGCCACCGAAAAAAGTTGCTTATGCTGCAGGCTCCATATTTTTGGCCAAGGATGTCGGAGGGTGTACGGGAGTAGATAAATCATTGTCAGGAGTGTGCAAAAAGGAAACCTCCTCCCCACCCCATACACCCTCCACTACAGTCGATCGCAGTTTCGAGGATAAATGAGCGAGTAGCATTGGATATCTTGGGTCCATTTTACTAAAACAGCAAGGGGAAATAAATATTTTATTGTGCGGACTGAGTATTGCACACGTTGGCCCGTCGCATGGCTGATACCAGACCAAACAGCTGCGACCATAACATAAGCCTTTCCTCCATGGCTATGTATTGGACAAGGGCCCCCCTGAGAAACTACTCAGACCAGGGTCGCAATTTTTCTGATAAGCTGTTGCGAGATGTCTGTGATATCATGGGCACTAAAAAAATGTGAACGTCACTGTACCACCCGCAGTGCGATGAACAAGTAGAGAGGCTGAACTGCCTGCCGTCCACAATGTTGTGCCATGTTGTTAATGAGGATCAGACGGACTGGGACTTGCACATCCCAGGGGTCCTAGGGGCATATCGCAGAGCGCCAGAAGCATCGACCGGGCTCTCCCCCTTTTTGATGTATGGAATAGACCCTGCGCCCATATAAGAATTTAATTATGGTATGGAACGGTCGAGTTGGGTTGTAACACCTTCCCCCCCTTGATTCAAGGGCCTATGTTATGCGTTAACCCAGAGGTTATATTTTATGTACTCGATGACCCCAGGGTTGAATCCCTTGTGCGACCCCAGTGTTATCGCAATACAGCCCCCAGGGTTAAGTCCCTTGTGCAATCCCATTATTGCCCACATACAGTCCTCTCATATCAATTTGGAGTTGTAGCTGGGATGGCTATATTTTCCGGGGTGTCGGGTAATGTACATGGCAAAGGTTATAGTGGGGTGAGTGGAGATGGGTGGAAATAGTTGCAGGGTACTGCAGGAGGGAAGGTTCGAGAAGGGAGGTAGAAGATGGTAGAGACTGTTGGAAGGATCTACCAGGGAATGTGCTGGAAGTTATGAGGGTTCGAGAAGGGTGTGGCCGGGCGGGTATATGAGGAGGAGCGAGGCCCGCGAGTGAGAAGCTTGCTCAGGGACTGATCGACGACTAGAGCTGGACAACATCGGAGCTGACAACTCAAGATCTACTTTGTGGAAAATATCTAGAAAGACTGTTTAAGTTCATCTAGTGGGAAGCAACGGGGCTGCAGATAGTCATAGCCGCCGTGAGTTAATAGTCGTACTCTCGCCTTTGTAAATATGTTCTTGGGAAATAAACATCTTTCCCCTGAAAAATGGAATCTGCGAAGGAGCTTCTTTACAAAAGTATGAAAAATAAGAATAGGTTTTACTCTTTCTGGCAATAAAACAGAAATGGTAAAGAATAAAGTCTACATTAACCACACGTACTTGTGGTGAACATTCATACAAACATGCTGTAATAACGTCACTGGTCTACAATTTTTTAGACGTCGTCTGCGTCAGAGATTAAATGTGCTACTTATTATGGTTGGTAGTCAGGCAGCCTACCAACTGTCCTGGCTGAGTAGCGTCGCCGATAATAATAATAGATGGAGTAAATATTAAATGTGTTAATCCCAATGGTGCTCACTAATAAAGAAGTGCCTCCAAGTCTTATCGTCTCCGAGTTAGTCACTACACATCTTTGACTGGATGTATGTATACATCTATGACTGGGTTTGGAAAATACTTGCTCTTTGAGCAAAACAATGAATGATGCAATCTGAACCTGGTATTGCATCATACATGACAGAAATTGCATCATGTTATTCCTAGAAGTCATGGATGATGCAATCATAACTAGGCTTACATCCCTCTGCTGAACAAATTGCCCTGTATCAGCTCTTGAAATCTTATAGTGGCATGCTCTCTTATTTGTCAGTGTTTGATTTTGCAATAGGGACACATTTCTGTTTAGCCAAAGTGAGCAGAGATGCCTTGTACTTATGTGAACAAAATAGATAACTTCTGCTATGTTTGTAGTGACGTGACTTTTGCATGACAAAAGCGCAGTATAATCACTACGGTTAAGAAAGCCTATCACCTTAATTTTGGCTGCAAAACTGGAGATCAGGACAAGATGTGGGCCCCACACATATACTGCAACACTTGTGCAACACATCTTCGCCAGTGGTTGAACAGAAAAAGGAAATCTATGCATTTTGCAGTGCCAATGATTTGGAGAGAGCCAACAGATCATATCAGCAATTGTTACTTCTACATGGCACCTCCAGTTGGGAAAGGTGTGTCAAACAAGAAAAAGTGGACTGTGCATTATCCAAACATTCCATCGGCTATACGCCCAGTATCCCACGGATAAGGACTGCTGGTTCCTGATGCACCAGAATCATTCTCACTTGAGTCAGACAAGGATAAGGATGAAACTTCTGGTCCTCAACCATCAAGGTGACATGACCCAGATTTTCTCCCATCCTCCTCCTCTGAACCATACCTCATAACACAAGGTGAACTGAAAGACCTTCTTCTTGGTTTTTTCGGTAAAGTCACGTAGAAGGGGAGTAATAAAATAATAAAAATAATAAAACATAATAAAATAATTCTCACGACGTTTCGGCCACAACGCAAGCAGCCGTCTTCAGGTGAAACCAGGTCTGTCGAGGCGACAGACCTCGTTTGTGTGGCTAATAGATTGTTTTTATTTCAGCAGGAATCGTCCAA
>JAAXLI020001323.1:69727-89150 GCA_014621495.2 Entosphenus tridentatus | reverse complement strand
GGACGGACGGACATGAATAAATAATCAAGTATATATGTCATAGTTATTATTATTACCATCATAAATAATCCATTTGGTTTCATTGACACTGGCTCGTAATTGGCCGATTCTTGCAAGTGATATCTAGGGATTCATTTGCAACTGCAATTCAGCAGCAGCAGCAGCCAGCGGAGTTATCAATTTGTCGTATTGAAAGTGGTGAGACTAATGCACAAAGCTGTGGTACATCAACAATAACACAAATATGTGGGCCAATTAAACTACAGTCGATGTATTGAACATAACTGTACATATATTTATTCCGTTCATGCAAAAAAATTTTGTAAAAAAAAAATGTCCCGCTGATTGCTGCACTGGAGTGCAATGCTTAGCACACCAGAACCTGCAAAAACAGAGATCTATCGGTTTCTATCTCACGACGTGGAAGATGAAACAATGGACCACGTTTCTAAAATCCCACTCACTCTCTCTCCCTACCCATATTAACTACCTCGCTTGATTTGCACGAAGTCGGGGGTTCAATCCCGACCCTGGCGCCTGTATATTTGGAGTTTGCACTTCGCTCCCTCTCCCCCTGTGGTCGCGTGGATTTTTCTCCGGCTCCTCCGCTTTTTTTCCCCTCCACATTTAGAATGAACGTCACGCGTTTACGTATCTGTTCACGTGATAAGCCACTTCATTGGGCTACCATGTGTGATGGTGTGTGATGGCCCACCATCTAGATCCCTTCTGCAAGGATGCCTCTAGTGGCGTCAGGGAGCAATTGCAGGGATGCACCTTTGTTTTACTGAAGTGACAAATTGTACACAGTTTTGTTAAATCGCTTAATGCGTGTGCGTGTGTGTGTTTACATGTCTGTGCAATGTGCTCCTCATTCATGCATTCATTGAATCAATAATTTGTTATCTGTAACCTTGGATTTGAAATAATCTCAGCAAAATATGCGAAGAATTTGTTTCACGGAACTCAATAGAATAGCCTCGGACCTAATGGCATTCTAATGTCATGTTAACAAAACTCGACCGTGCCCTTCAGCACGTAGCTTGCTTACCTTTCCTCTATGTTGCACTCATATCGCTTTCATTGCATTGTTCGTTGTTGTAACTTGCTGCATCCGCCCCTACTATACTTGACATCTGTGGGGAAAAAAGAGCTTCATAGCTCATCGGATTCCTCCAGTCTCAGTAATGATTCCGACCGCTATCGCGTATTTAAGCGGTGCAATTGTCAATTTATAGCCCAGTCGCCAGACGGACAGAAGGGGGGGGGGGGGAGACATCCCCAGTTTTGGAAGCCGGAAAGGGAAATTGGACAGGGGGGAATCCCAATATAATACATTTTTCCAAGGCACAATTCACTCACGCTACGCCACTGGGGCAGTACAATATGTGGCGTGTATTATTGGATACAAAATATACGTATACTCATCATTGGGACGCGCTGCTCAATACACAATGACTCCAGGATTGCATGCAGTGGGCATAGCCGTCGAGGCTGCAGGCGATGTGCTACTTCGCTTGGGCCCGCTGGCCAGAGGAACCAGCAAAACCCATTAAACTATATAAATGTTTCTACATTTTTACCAAGTAAGGCCCACTGAGCTATGCAGCTGTTTTTCAGAAGCGACCTGGCCACAAATTATAGCTCAGCGGAGTGGCTTGTCACGTGGGAAATGTATTGCCGTAGCCAAACACTCTAAGACGCGTGGTGATGTTTATTCTAAATGTGGAGGGGGGGGGGAAAGCAGAGTGGCCTGGAGACAAAACCACGCGATCACGGGGAGAGAGAGAGAGAGACACGCAAACTCACACATTTTCAGTAGCCTTACTCTTTGCTTCTTTCGGTAAAGTCTTTCTACGTGACTTTACCGAAAGAACCAAAGAGTCATTCCTGCAGCCACGAAAGCTTCAAATCAAGTTTTATACAGCAGCAGGCGTCTGGATCGGGATCAAATCCACGACCTCCTGTATCCCAGGCGAGGTAGTCAACATCTCGCACAACCGTGGTGCCCGTCGTCGGGGCTACGGTTCGGGGGGAGAGAAGCGGACAGGCGTCACACCGCCTCTACTGTGTTTACATCGCGGTCTGCGATGCGAGTAACCTGATTGACTCATTTCGCTGTTGCCATAACGTTGTTGTTTCTGTGGTTGTTATTTGTGCCTTTTTTGCTTTGGTGCCATTGCTTAATGTCTTTGTTTATTTATGTTTAATTTTGAATGGAAGTCGGGGGGCTCTTCATTTGCTTGCTGGTGGGATTTGGTCCTTGTATCTAATTATTGTGATGTACAGCGTTATGGGATGCAATTAGCACGAATGACGCTATATAAAATTAAAATATTGTTTTTAATTCATTCCTAGCACCAGGGCCCGTGCCAACCACTCATCCACCCTTACATCACCGTGTCCATGTATTGAGCAATGCAGATAATTGGCGGTATTTTTTTTGTTAAAAATATAATCCCATATATGCATAGTGCATCTCTTTGGGGGTGGAGCGATGGCGCAGTGGTTATCGCGCTGCTTGACGATCAACTGGCCGATCGAACGTCGATTACCTAGACGTCGGCTGACATGGGTGGGGAGCGATATCTGCCCCATTCCACCAATCCGCTCTTTGACCAGCTTGGTGAAGTATGTCCAAGCAGCCCCTCGCGACCACCTCTGCCTTCATCCAGCAGCGGACCGACCCAAAGGCCTGCAAATTGCTAAGACACGCAATACGAAATGGCATGACATAATGATTACATTTAGGGGTTCAGTATATAGCTCCAAAATCGAATTATAAATATGACAGTATTAACTAGAGAAGGAATATCTTGATGTGTATAAAAGTGAAGCTGTTTGATAAATCTGCTGGTTATTAATGGGATATGGTATCATGGTATTTAACACCATCCACCTTGAAACAGTCAGCCAGCCTTGGATATCATTTTCTGCTTCAGAACTCATTACAGCGCCATATGACCACGCGCTTAGCAACGCGCGGGGCTCTGTGCCCTGTGTGTGTTACGTGTTTGCGTGTATGTGCGTTACGTGCGTGTGTGTGTGCGTGTTAGCGTGTATGTGCGTTACGTGTGTGTGTGTGTGCGTGTATGTGCGTAACGTGTGTGTGTGCGTGTATGTGCGTTACGTGTGTGTGCGCGTGTATCTGCGTTGTGTGTGTGTATGCGTTAGGAGTGTGTGTATGTGCGTTACGTGTGTGTGCGTTTATGCGCGTTACGAGTGTACGTGTATGTGCGTTACGTGTGTGCGTGTATGTGCGTTACGTGTGTGTATGCGTAATGAGTGTGCGTGTATGTGCGTTACGTGTGTGTATGCGTAATGAGTGTGTGTGTATGTGCGTTACGTGTGTGTGCGTGTATGTGCGTTACGTGTGTGTGCGTGTATGTGCGTTACGAGTGTGTATGCGTAATGAGTGTGTGTGTATGTGCTTTACGTGTGTGTGCGTGTATGTGCTTTACGTGTGTGTGCGTGTATGTGCGTTACGTGTGTGTGCGTGTATGTGCTTTACGTGTGTGTGCGTGTATGTGCGTTACGTGTGTGTGTGCGTGTATGTGCTTTACGTGTGTGTGCGTGTATGTGCGTTACGTGTGCGCGCGGGCCACTCACCCTTTCGTGTGCCGTGCCCGCCTTCACAGGTACTCGCTCGCAGCACTTGCCCCAAACGTATGTTTAGGCTATACGGGGGATCTTTGTCTTTGTTGCGGGGGCGAGCGGTAGCGCTTAGCGCGCTGCGCTACGAACCCTGGCGAGCCGAGTTCGATTCCCGCTCACGGCCAACACCGGTGACGATTATCTGAAACGGTTCCTGCCCCCCCCCCCCTAGGTCGACTCAGCCTCAAATGAGTACCTGGCGCAGAGTGTGTAGACATCGCCACGAGGGAGACAAAGGCGGTCGGGCGTGGCGCTGGCCACCCACCCCCTCGTGTGCCGTGCTGGTCTTCATAGGTGCTCGCTAACAGCGCTTGCTCCTACAGTCTGTTACAGCATATACTGGAGATTCTCGTCTTCGTTTACCACTGCCTGCGCCTCTCCATATTACACCGTGGGGCTGCGTGAGCGTGCCTGTGTGAATGCGTGTCTGGAGTGCGTGTGGCCTGGGTGTTTGTACGTGTGTATGTATGTATGTATGCGCGAGGCAGTGCACTATTTTAACCGGTTCTGGGCCTCCCCTAGGTCGTCTCAGCCTTAGACGAGTACCTGGTGCTGTGTGAAAACATCAGCACAATGGGTCGTCAAAGGCGGCCGGACGTGGTGTTGGTCACCCACCCCCTTTGTGTGCTGTGGCAATCTTCACAGGTGCTCGTTAATCGCGCTTGCCCCAAACAGTCTGTTAAGGGCTATTCGGGGGATCTTTGTCATTGTGCGGTGCCTGAGCACGCGTAAGTGTCTGAGTGGGTCTGCGTGGGTCCGTGTGGGTGTGTTTGCGAGCCAGTGTGAACGTGTGCGTGCGCGCGTGTGTGCGTGTTCGTACGCCTGCGTACGTATCCGAGTTGAGAGCGTGGTGCTGGCCAACTCACCCCCTTAGTGTGCCGTGGTTACCGGCCTTCATAGCTATTCGCTAACAGCACTTGCCCCCCCCCCCCCCCCCCCCCCGCAAATTCTGTTCCGACGATACGGGGCGATCTTTGTGGGGTCTTTTGGTGTGCGTGTGCGTGCGTTGCTGTGCCTCCGTGTGGGCTAGCGGAGACTTGGCGCTGAACGGGGCGTGCAAGAGACACACGGGGCGGGGAAGAGAAAGAGTGAGAGAGCGAGAGAGCGTGCGAGCGAGCGAGAGAGAGCGTGCGAGCGTGGAGGGAGGAGAGGCAGGGAGAGAGAGGTGTTGCTAGATGCCCGGGAATCAGTGGCACACACACACACACTCGCTCGCAGATCGGCAACGCGCGCAGTCAGAGAAGGCTGGGGCGCGGTCCGCAAGTGCCAAGCGCTATTCCGGGTTCGATTCGCGTGTCTGTGCGTCCCTGCTGTTCAATGTAATCGCATAGCCCGGCGACCATTAACGCAGCAACGACAAAGCCGAGCGCAGGTAAAAAAAGAAGAGAAGAAGAAGAATCATTGTCACCGCTCCTGCGACAAGAAGCGCGCTGAGAAAGACGAACAGCAGACAACCTGCCCAGATATCGAGGGGACGATGCCTTAATTATGCCGACACCCCGCTGGGAGAATTAAAGATACGTTGGCGTGTGTTTTTTTTATTTAAAACACAACTGTGAGAATTAGAGCCATTGAGGAGGAAGAGAGCGAGAGCGAGAGAGTGGGGTACGGAAGGAAGACACGCAAGCCGACTCAAACCGAGTCGACAACTACGCGCGAGCCGACGCTGGTTTTTGCCGGGGCATGCAGCTTCCCTGTGGCGCCGCTCCACTCGAGGCGTGCGTAACGGGCGTCGCGCCGGACAGGCGCTGTGGACGAGCGGGAGACCAGCTGGCGGCGAGGATGCGGGAGGGCAGACCTCCACTCTTGCCCTTGCACCTCTTCTCCTGGTCTCTCGTCCTCCTCTGCCTCGCTGCACGTGGACACTCGCACCCGCAGCCCTGCCGTATTCTCAAGCAGATTCGCAGCACCGTCCGCCTCGCAGTGGTGCTACCCACCTCCTCCTCTGCCACTCTGCCCTCCTCCTCCTCCTCCTCGGCGCATTCCACGCTGCCCTCGCCGGCCACTCAGAGCCGCTCGCTGGACGCCGAGAGGGCCGTTTGGGCGGCCGCAAGCGATATCAACGCGCGGGGCCTCCTGCCGTACAACATCACGCTGGACGTTCAGACGGCCGGCGGGCTGGGCCAGGGCCATGATCCGCAGACGTTGATGCAGGAGCTATGCCACGGCGTGGTGGTGCACGGCGTGGCGGCGGTGCTGGCCTTCACCGAGTCACCGCGGCGGTTCCTGCAGTTGGAGATGATGTCGGCCGCCCTCCAAATCCCCTTCATCAGCATCAGCGACCAGGACTACAGCGCCCTGGCGCAGGTGAGCCGGGCGGTCCCTGCGCTGTCACGTCGTGTGCGATGTGATGATGGTCCGTGCGACGTTGTCCTTTGCCCCCCCCCCCCCCATTCGTGCCACGTGTTCATAACAATGCCCCATTCCGCATACCATTGTTTGTACATCATCATCATCATCATCTTCTTCTTAGTCAGTCGTGGTCAATTCACTTCTGGATGAAGGCCTCCTCCGAGCTGTCGACACCTCTCACGAGCCCCGAATAATCCACACCGAGCACGTGCGCGCGAGCCGATTTCACCGCTCCGTCTACTCGCTGGACGCTTCCATAGGACGCGTTTAATTCATTCTCCGTTTACTCGAGGACGCGTTTCATTAATTCTTCGGCCTCCACTCCGCGTCCTTGCCCACGTCTCCCCACTTTTTGTTCATAGTTTGAGCGATTCAATTAACCTCAGCCGACACGCCACGCTGTTCGTGTGGCGAATACGCATCTCGCTCGCCATGTCGGCTTTGTCTACCATGCCATGCTGATGTTTGCTTCATCGCTACTGCTGCTGCTGCTGCCGTAACAGTAGCAGGTAGTCGTTTCTTTTTTTTTTGGGAGGGGGGGGGTGCTGATGAGATCTTAACGGGTATGACTGGGACCTCGTTCGCCAGGCTTGCGGGGCAATGCGTTAAGCAGCACTGTCTCGCTAATAGTCCACGGACACAAAATATACCTAGTCTATAACGAACACCGACCCAGAGTTGCTGAGCGAGTGACGTAGAGGCTAATGATGGTCTGGACGGGCCCAGAAATCAAATGCGCGGGAGAAATGAGAGCGGAGTTTGTGCTCACAGTGAGAGGCGCGTTCGGTTGATTGGTTTCACTCGTAGGGCGGGTTCAGCCTGAAGTTCTACTCTGCTTGGAGGTCTCGTGCGAGACATTTACACAAATAGCCTTTCACCCCCAGCAACAGCGAGTCCATTGTTTTTTTTTTGGCTGTGGTGTGTGAGGCTAAATCCGAGAGAGTGAGAGCGGGTGAAACGCCGCTAGTAACCGGTTGCTCGTGTAAATAATAATTATAATGGTTCACGACTGGTTTGTCAATCCACTGCTGCATTGAATGCCTCCCAAAACGTAGTGGGGGCGAGGGGGGTTGTTTGACCATACTTCAACATCACGCTGGTCCGTGCGGGTATGATGTATCGCTCGCCACTGGTGTTATCCGTGGGGTGGCAATCGTAAAACTAATGTCCGCCGGTTTCACAGCGCGGCGGTGCGCTAACCAGCTGCGTCACCGCTCCGACGGTTACCAGTCTAACAGACTGCACGTAGCAGTCACTCGATCGGCCGCTCAACGTCAGGCGGTTGTTTGCCCTGTCGCGTTCACGATGAGTGTGCGTCGCATAATTGTGCGTACTTCGCATGTTCGGCGTGCAGCACGCGACCTCTGGCATCACGCACAACCCTGGAACGCGAGTGGCATTGTCAGCCGAGCTTCGGGGACGCGACGCATAGGATAATGGTAGATTACATTCCATGGTCTCATGTGTAATTGAATGGGATTCCATCATAGTTGGGGGTGGGGGGAAACACGATTGTGTCGCTAATTGGGATAGTTATTTTAGTTAAGGTTCATTATAAAAGTGTTGCTTTTTGCGCGTTGATGATGCTTTATTTAATTATTAATTACAGCCCGGTTCATTATATTTTATCTATTGAAATAGCGCACACTTGTTTTCAGATTCAAACAAATGTAGAAACAGGTTGCAACCCGAACAATCGACACGCGGTCCAACAAGGAACCACTCAGCGAATGCCCCAGTAGAGTAAAAGGGGATGAGATCATAATTGTAGCCATAATAGGATCTCCAGCGCCGTGGTAATGTGAAGCCTGGGCACACACCGTAGATAATTGTGCGTGTCGCATCGTGAGCGATTGAGTGACAAAAATAAAACTCCTTCCAACGACACCAATAAGGGTTAATACGTGACAAAAAAATGCAAGAGTGCACACACTTCCAACGTTTGATTACAAAAAAATCGAATCCGATTGAGGATTACTGCGTTGACAAAGCCAATGTAGACTCGCGAAGCCAGACTAACACTTTACAGCAGAGAAGCACCCGCCCCCCCTCTCTGACCCTATCCCCCGTATTAAATTAGCAATGTTGAAATTTGAAGCGCAACGGGAGGTAGTTCCAGGAACAACGGAGATCTAATTTAATTTCAGCACCAGGGACAGCTACTTTGTGGTCGAGAGCCGAGCCCGTTTATTCCACGAAGATTCGCTCGTTGAAAAGAGGCGTGACTGAGTTTAACTCCAGAGACTCCGTCAAGGTCAAATTGAGGCCGCGTGACCTCTGAATTATTACGAATCACTGCGAAAATTGTACTCGGGATCTCATCGTGATGCGTTCGAAGTTTCGCGAGGGTGAGTGGAGTGCTGTCTAGTGGCAAAGTGCTGTTCATTAGCAGGCAGAAGTGGGCGGTACAGCCACCTCGCGGTGCTGCGATATCAGATGTTTTATCCATTGCGTCTAGAGATTCGTGTTTGACATTTAAGTGGAATTAACATTGCATTGCAGTTTCATCCCCCCACATCACCCCCGGCAAAATTATTTGTATTCTTGATTGTGATATTGGGCCCATTTAATTTACGAGTATAGTATGAATGTTTATGGCCGTGTATGTACGGTATGTCAAAGAAAAAACCTGGCATTGTAATCAGAAAAAAAATGACTGAAACAACAGGAATAACTTGTTTGCGCAATAGCCTACTTTCTGCGCTGTCACTCCAAGGCACAGCAGTATTTCCCAGGTTGGAGATGATACATTGAAATGAATTAAACTCGACTGCCTGGCCATGTTATTCTGTTTGTAATACCTCTGTTAACTGTTCTCACTTAGGCGTTAGACAAACGCCTTTACTACTTCCTCTAAAATGACCCTAATAATTTCACCTTTTATTGCGTGGAATATTCTTCCGTGTACGCTCTCGTTAACTCACTGACGAATGCACCCTGGTTGCACAGAACACTGCTGATCATCGCCCTGTAAGGCCAATGCATACTCGGAATACAAATGGACACTTAAATGCCACCTAAACACGCGCGATCTCCTTAATTGAGCTGTTACCATTGTGTAGCAATTATGCGTTTACACCTGTTTTTCAGTGACTGTGTAGATCGCTGTAAATTGTCCTGAGCAAAATTGACGTTGTCGTCCCCAATTAAAATCCTGGCTTCTGAGTATAGAGAGCCAACGTAAAAAAAACAATTTTGGTGAAAACAGAAGTTAATCGAGAATGAAATACTGTTTTGCCAAGGATCATTATGGGCAGTGGCACAAAAACCCTACCAATTAAACGTGCAAAATGTTATATACTGATACTATTCCCGGCGGTGGAAAACACAGCATTACTTAACGAAGGTCAGGTGTACCATTAGCAATATATCCTGCCCATTTCGCTCATTACAGACTTGTCATATATGTTATGGTTGCAGGCCATAAATTGTGTCTGCTCCGTGTTCTCGTGCGCAGGGTGCAATGTAATGGATACGTTTGCTTCAGTTGAGTATTAAAGGTTGTATTATTCCACTTGAACCTTTAAAATGATATTCATCAAACCGATCTGTCAATGAGAATGAGTTCAATGTCACTCAATGTGCCTGCCCTTTCTTATAGATGTCAAGATGGTGATCTCTAGGAGAAACACTCCGAATACACTCATATCAGTTATCTATGGTAGGCAGCGCTATGGAGGATCCATTAAATACTCTCTCTCTCTCACGCTCTAAACAAAAGTGGGCCCTTTTAAATATTCAAAGTGGGTATATACAAAACAAAGGTGCAGCCCTGACGTTTCTTCTTCACACCACTGCTGGAAGAAGGGCATCCGCTGAAGGGAGATCCCTAATGAGCCCTTGGAGAGAATATGTTGGCCTACTCTTCCACGCTTTGATCAGACATCTTAGTAGAGGTGGCGAGTGCCCACACTCTGACCCACCAGGCACCACGGCAGCATCCCCTGGATTCTTGTGGCCTCTCAAAACTCGATAACTCGTGAACCTGCAATCTACGAACAATACAAATTAAAATATCCAATGCTCTTGATCGTAGCCTGAGATTAACAATAACTGCACATGACACGCGTGGGAATTATGCATTCATGGCTTCGTGCGCAGGTCAGGACATTTGCCGACGCAGCTATATTGAGTAGACGTAGGTTGTGCAACGCATAAACATTATGGGGGTGGGGGGGAGGCAGCGAGGGTTGGTGGATTACACTACTGCCGTGACAACTCCCCTTCTTACGGGTGTCGAGCAGGTGCCACACCCTGGCTCGCCAGGAGAAGGTAGTACAGCAAGTGCAGACTAATCTACATCCATAACAGAGGTTTTTGGGTTAGATCGCGTAAATACAAATGCGTCGTTAAACCTGCCACCAACGACGCAGCCAATTAGTAAGGTTTGTAACGTAAACAAATTTAGCCAATTCGTTACTAGTACAGCACACCGCTGTGTTGGAGAGTAAAGTCACAACATTTTTCATTCGAGTACGATGTTTCGCCAGTAATTACAACCAGCATCATCAGGCGAAAGCCAGAATCTCCATCTGCGCCTTCTGTGTGGGATACGGCGTTGCCCGTCTCCCTCCTCACACACGTGGGGGTGTCGCCACGTGCTCCAGTTTCATCCCACTTCGTTGTATAAACAACTCAGAGGTTGGCTGAAAACATTTTAAGATTCGAAATAAATAAACAATACATCAGTAATTGTATTTTTTTGTATGGTAACGACGTAAGGATTGGTCGTGAAGTCCTTTATGGTGAAGCAACTAGAGCTAAGGACTTTTAAATATAGATTTAAAAACTCATTTGTCTAGGACTGCTCTCTGTGTTTAGTTTGTTGTCCTTCCCCCGCACTTCTGATTAGCACAGTTGGCTGCATACGGTGCGAAAGAAGTTCAACATAATACATACTTACAATTGTGATGCCAATAATAAGTAATAAATTGAAGGAAAGTGGGGTATGTGTTTGTGTGTGTGTGTGGACCCAGCAAACAGAGATTCATTCTCATCCGCAGCTATTATTAGTGGTAAGTTTTGTTTAAACTTGTTCTGGAGCGCTCTAGGTCAACTCAGCCTTAAACGGGCACAGTTCCTATCGGGGTGTCAGCACTGGGAAATAAAACTCGTCCGGGTGAGATTTTCACCACACCCACACCTCAGTGTGCTGTGATAGCCTTTAATTTGTGCTCGCTCACAGCACGCAATCGTCTATGCAGCAACATCAATAGCTTCCAGAGCTAGATGTCCGTCTCGTTGATAGGTGGCTTAGAGAGAGAGAGATTTATTTTTCTTCCTCACTGCTATTTTGAACGCACCTCCGATGAACGCGGTTGGCTAAGTACGGTGCAAAAGAAGTTCAACATGCACGCGAACAACGCCGATAGCTTTCCTTTTGACACCTTTGCATATACTCTTTGTTTTTTTCGGTAAAGTCACATAGGTAAAACAATCAATAAAATAAAATAAATGAAAACAACTCAATTAAATCACGACGTTTCGGAGGCAACACAAGCTTCCTTCATCAGGTGTAAAAAAGGGCACAGCAAAATAACTATATAACAATGTCTCATCACAAATAACTCTCGCTACAGTTAGTTTGCTGTGCCCTTTTTTACACCTGATGAAGGAAGCTTGTGTTACCTCCGAAACGTCGTGATTTAATGTAGTTGTTTTCATTTATTTTATTTTATTGATTGTTTTACCTACGTGACTTTACCGAAAAAACCAAAGAGTATGAATCCTTGCAGTCACGAAAGCTTCAAATCTAGAACCTTTGCACTTGTTCGCATCGTTGTAAATCCAATGGCGACACTCACTGGGCGTGATGGTGTCTGCTCAGCTCTGCCGCGCACATGGCTTTTAAATTTGCATGGGGAGCTCACAGCCGCGGGTGATGCGGGGAGCAGCTGTGGCGCAGTGGGTCGCACGGTGGTTAACTCACCGCACTACGAATGTAGAAACCTGAGTTTGATTCTTGGCCACGGCTAATATCAATGGCGAGTAATATCTGAACCAGTGCCATGGGCTCCCTTATTATTCATATGCACTGACCAGCAAGATGAAGTATGGTCCCCCCCCCCCCCCCCATGACCACATGGTGAGTGGAACTCTTCATCCAGCAGTGGATTGGCAAAGGGCTGTAAATTATCATGTTGTTCATTATAGATGGCAAAGAGAACTTAACCGTGCCATGTTCTGCACTGTGCGGAGATACAATTGTTTTAGATATTCCATGACAATACCTCTCGCATTGCTTGTCATTGGAAGCAATTCTTCTTGAGATGCACGTGGCGATCTCAAACAAATGGTTTATTCCGTGCAGGTGACTCGAAGCACTCTCCAAAACTTTGTTCGTTGTTTTTTTGGCCGTGTTACAAAAGAAAATGAAACCGTGTTTCATTTGCATAGCACCCGTCCCTACAAAGCCCTTGAAAGAAACCCAAGTTTAATTCATCGTGCCACTGAAAACCTCATGCCCGCATTAACAGCGCACTTACGCGTCCTGCCGAGACCCTGCAATTGTTGCTGGTTTGGGTTTTTTTGCATAACGTCTCGTTGTCCAGTTCATCATCGGTGGCCAAAAAAAACAGGGGCAAGTAACGATGGGGGGGGGGGGGGGGAATTTACCGTGAAATGTTTCTATTCGAGACTGACACACAAATGCCCCGGTAATAGCCGCGCAAAGAGCGGGCCGTAATAGCCATCCTGAAACCAACGCTGGCACTTAAGACCGACGGTGTAATTCATCATATCGAAAATGCCATTTTTCTTTCACGATGGCGGATAAGTGAAAAGGGGTCTCTGTATGTATGTTGAACTTCTCTCGCACCGTACGTCGCCACCGGTGCTAATCGGAGCTGCAGGAGAAACGTCTCGGGCAGCGGTGCTTAACCTTTACTGCAGCCTTGGTTCTCAATCGTAAACAAATAAAATCTACAATATTAATAAATACATGGGGTTTGATGATACAAATTTAGTTGCTGTTTACGTGCTCGTGCTGCATTTGTGTTTCGATGATTTACCTTCTAAAACAAAACAAATCTGGCCACGTCTCGCACCCCCAGCAAGGGCATCTCGCAACCCAAGCGCTGTGCAGCGTGCACCCCGGGTGAAGACCAAGAAGAAGAACCGCTGATCAAGCGGCTCGCGTTTTGCCTTCTTTTTCCATTTTTTGTCGCTTCTCTCTCCGGATGGCGACGTATCATGGGCTACGGTTTTGCTGTTGTTGTTGTTGTTCTTCTTCTTGTTGTTGTGCGTCGTCCTCGCCTCTTAAGCGGCCCACGCAGCGTTGCGTAGAACGCCGTCGGGTCAAGGTGAGACGCGCGGCGGCATGCGCCTTTACACTCACGCGGCGCCTGCATCCATCAGCCGTCATCCGCGCGGCGCATCGGTCAACCTTTGACTCCCGTTAACCACTCTCCATCTCGTTTGCCTCCCGCCTAGTTCGCCGCTGCATTGTGGGAGCAATGAGATTGCGCGGCGGTGCACGATCTGTCAGTGGAATTACATTTTTTTCCGTGAAAAAAACGTTACGTTATTCTACAATGTTAACGTACGAATGTAAGTTGATCGTCTTTCGCACCGTACGTGGCCCACCCATGCTACTCGGAGGTGCGGAGGTGCAATAAAAAGGTGCAGCCCTGCAATTGTTTTCCCATGCCACTGCTGGATAATCGGGTTTCTATAAGAGGGAGCTCGATTGAGACACGCACCTATTCGGTATTTGGAATATTTCTCCACACTGGCTAAATGTCTCGCAATATGTGTCAACACCCACACTTTGCCGCACCACACACTACCTGCCAATGAACTGTGGCGCACCCACTTATACAGGATCAGAATATTTATTCATATTTAAAGGAATCTGACGGGCTATGAAGCTCTTTTTCCACAGACGCCCATCTCCGTGGCGGTCGTTCTCCTGGGCGTGTGCTCCCTCCTTTGGCTGTAGCTCCACGTTTAGGCTTGACCACCGCCCGTCGTGCCCACAGGTGACGTGTCCTACCAAAGCTCCGTTTTCTTTTCTCAACAGTCAATATGACGACCATCTTTACCTTACATATGTTCTCCGATCCAGAGGTGTTCCTCTGTCTCTGGAGTGTCATTCCAAGCATGCGTCTCTCATCGTTTCACTCCGACCTTTTCAGCTCATGTTACTTTGTTAAATTCATCACACCGCTGTTAATAAACAATTGGTGCTTTGAATCGGCAAGAGACTTGGGTTTGAGCTTCAACGAAGCTCATGGTGGGCCCTAAACCGTATCCGCACAAACCGTGGCAGTAGATGCGGATGCCTGATGCACAAATAGACAATTAAAAACTCTCCAGTGTGCGACTGTGGTCATCCAGAACAGATCGTACAACGTATAACAACGCAATGCCCTATCCACAAATAAAGACGGAGACGTCCAAGCGATACACTCCCACTGCTCTTGACGCGGTTATCCAGCTTGACCACCTGAATGTGAAATTGTAGTTGTTGCTCTGCTTCTATACCAGCCGTATGAAAGAAGACGACAATCGACGTTTGTAAAATTCTGAAGAAATGCCTGAGGCTCAGAACAACATATTATACGGATCAGAAACACTTGAACACTGACCAAGAAAAGCACGTGGATTATCGAAATCTATCAATCGACTGATGATTAAAGCAAGACGCTGGTCATGGAGGTTGTTTGACCATACTTCACCACATTGGTCAGTGTGGGTTGGTAAAGGGTGGGGTTATTGGAGGCGGGGGTGTATCACTGGTTCAGGTATCACTCTGCACTGATGCTAGCTGAGGTATGTTATATGATGGAAGAAAAAAAATGTTACACATTGGAAGGTGTTTTTTTTTGTCTCATTTAGAGCTATGAAATCAGCTCATGGGAGCAGTTTAGGGTGGCCTTCATCATCCAGCGGTGGAATGACTGTGGGTGATGGTCATTAGTAATCTATCCTGAATCATAATTTTAAACGATTTTTTCGTGGGGCGGTAGGGGGGTTTATTGTTTGTTCTGTAAATATTGGAATTTCTTTCCTGTTTTCTCTATCCTTATTTAAGGCCACGGTCTGACTTGAAATACAAGACTCGTGGTCTCAGTGGGCTCTTAAGGGGTCACCAAGGTCACCCGAGTGCCATCTATCACCGATTTAGATCAAGGGTAAAGAGTCAAACGCTCGTGCAAAACGATGGAAATGAACAGGTGTGCAAAGCGGGGCAAAATTCTGTTTGTCTTGAGGCTAGATCTTGAGAAAATATTACAAATGAACATTTTACATGGCAGACAAAACGGTGGCCAGTGCTGCACAAGCACAAATAACAACACTCGCGGTGCTGTTGGCGCACTGGTCAACAACACCGCTCACAAGAGGAAATAAAAAATAGAAACAGCCTGCCTCAGCAGCAGACCATGCTTTCCCACCTGATGACGGACGCTTGTGTTGCGCCCGAAACGTCGTGATTTATTTTATTTTATACCTACATGACTTTACCGAAAAAACAAAAGTGTATAGGAAATACATATATTTGACGGTTTTGCTCACGTAAAAAATGATTTGACCGATTGGCATTCATTCTTTTATCTACGTGTGTTTTTTCATGTCTGTAAGTACGTGCGTATGTTGAACTTCTTTTGCACCGTACGTAGCCAACGGCGCTAATCGGAGGTACGGGGGTAGGACAACACACTGAATACAAAAAGCAGTTCTAGTTTTCAACCTAGATTTAAAACTGCAAAGCTCCAGTAGCTTCCTGATATCGAAAGCGCGTGATGCGGTGGCTGTCTTTGCTCGATTGGCCAGTAAAAAGAAAGAGGAGGAAATGGCCACGCTTTACCCCTCCGCACGCAACCTGCTGATCGACCGAGTGTGGTGCAACCCATGGGTGGACAGAGGCGAGGGCATTTAAGAGATGTGCACCGTTCCTAATAAGTATACATTCTGAGCACGAATCTCCCCCACGCGTCTTTGCAAACTTTTCAGATTTGTTTTTGCCATCAAAATTACTCGTCCTCGTTCATAGAGGAATTAATAACTTGGTTCATATGAAGGGGTGGTGGGGGGGGGTGTAAACTTTTGACCGCTCTTCCATGAGCTATCAGGATCTCCGAGTGTCTACTTGTTATAAATGCGTCTTAAAACATATTTATACGCTTCCACTTATTAAAGTTTGAGTTCATTTAGTAAATGGATTTTTTTAAATGTATTAATAATATAGTTATTTTTATGCCGAGTGTCTGCTGCTGATATGGTCCTTGATGAAAAGCGCTAGATAAATGGAAGTATTATTAAATCCAATAAGCAAACAACAATATGCTTCATTCCGATATCTGTCTTGGAAGCTGTGATAGGGCCTCTAACGCTGTGGCGACACCTACACTTGTACATGTCGCTCTGAACAATGGCGCTGCTCACAAATCAAATTACTATCTCCCCGCACATTCAAAACATATATTTAAATATATCTATATTTTACACCTCTCATTAGCCTTGTGGGAGTGACTCTTTTCAACAGCATTGGTCTAATAAAATCAGACACCACCGGTTTTTTTTCTTTCTCCCTTTCATGCAGTGTCTCATCGGCAGAGTCAGGGTCGCTTGGAACCATTGCTGGTGAACTGCCAGAAATCTCTACGCAAGGGCCCTTTTCGATTGGATGTGGGTCCTATATCAAGTGGAGAGCGATTACAAAAAAATCGCATCTCATTGTCAAGAACAGTGGGGGCCGCCTCCCTCCTTCTTATTTGAATGAGACTTATGCACTCGCCCTTGGGGGCTTTTTCCAGTGTTTGAAAAAATAATCATGTGTTTTACCCTTTCTGACAATAGAACAAGTATTGAGATGTTCAAACACCAAATAGCTACCTTTTTCAAGGAATCAAGTTTGTGGTGAACATGCATTATTTCCAGAAATGGTAAAAGCTATTCTTATTTTTTCATACTTTGATCCTGGAAAAAAAAGGTCCCATGATAACTTGCAGTGTTAGCTGCAAAGGTTGTTATCATTGTCACGCTACTGTCTCCTTTCACTTCATCCATTCGTCTTTTGTTGTTAATCCCATCTACGGGTGTGGGGGGGGGAGCCTAAGTGTCATTCGCGTGTGTATTATGTCACTGGTCGACTCAACAACGAGCAGAGCACCAAGTGGCTAAAAGACAGCAAATTGGCACGTTTTGGTGGCACAGGTGGTGCATCGGCCAGTCAGTAAACCCATGGCACCTGCTGGGTCTGTCCCGTGACCTCCTCCCAGCGGGCGTTCGACACTTCACGTGGCCTTAAAGTGCACATAGCCTGGCACAAACGCCGTGGTGACGTAAACACCACTTAGTGGCGAATGGGGGTTGTTGTTGTTGTTGGTGGTGGTCGACTCACGTGTGCCGTTGCGGCCTTCACAGGGTGTTCGCTCACAGCAAGTTCCCCAACGGTCTGTTCAGGCGATACGGGGAAGGGGGTGATGGTGGAAGGGGAATCATTGTCTTCGTTAAACTAAAATATAGAGCTTACTTGCACCTGTACCGAACTTGTCATCTTTACACGTGCACTGTTATTGTTTTTGTTTGACTCGCGCGTGTTTCGTTTTCGGACCGTCACACACCTCGCTTGTTAGCTGTGCAAATATTCCTTAAGGACCTCTGCTGCTGCTGTACTCCGTGCTCGTTCTCAGCGATTTTGACGTTTTTCGTCCAAGTTGTTGTTGTCGCGGTGCTCCCCTTGCAAAATAAGCAGGTGGGGGGGGGGGGTGCTGACTAAACGGGATCACCGTCGCGAACAAAACCAAATAAACTTAGACGTATCAGAAAGAGAAGACAGTAGAGAGCAGAATCCGTGAGGAGGTAAATTATGGGGGACAGGGTTGCCGGAATCGATGCGAACTGGCATGCCACATCCTTGGGTTAACGCTCATCCCCATCACCAGCCATGCTCACTCCACTGCTAGATGGTGTCTCCCCACGAGTTGTCTCCGTCTTTCTCTCTCGCTCTCTCAGTCCTGCGTTGTAGACATACATCTGCGGCGTCCCATTGTTTTGTCAGCCACCCGGCCACGTCTTGACTCCGGGCCTTTCATCTAGCAGTGGATTGAAAAGGGGCCGCCATTGATTTAATAACAGCAGCCGATCTGTCCATGCGACACCCACGATTGACCGCGATCGACTTGGCACTAAGTGGTACCTCCTTTATTGACCGTGGCCAGATGATGGGCCGAGTCAATTCCGAGAGAGAAATGTGAACTTGCCGACCTTCTGATTGCGAGTGTCCCCAACACCTTGATCGTCCTTGCAATGCAGCTTGTTGTTGAAAGGAGGAAGAGTTCATGAACAACGAACGGGCTGGCAATCCACAATGCATCAATGGAGCTTTGCTATTTCGTGGCAGAATTCCCGTGCACAAAAACTGTTTACCCACGACACAACACGGGAAGGGGGAGCAGAGTGAGTTGTGTAAAAGGTGGCAGACGGGGGCAAAGATGCCGGGACGGCGGAGATCCCCTGGAGGGCACTGCTCACGATGAGCGGCAGGAAGGAGGGAGGAGCGATGTGGCTAGAAGGGAAGGAGCAGGAGAAGGAGTGAGTGGGTCACCATGTCGGGGAATGAGAGGATGAAGATGATGAGAGAGGAGCGAAGAGGGAAGGGAGGAGTGAGATGAAGTGAGCTGCAAGGAGCGAGTGGCGTCTGATTAGCACGGTTGGCTACGTACGGTGCGAAAGAAGTTCAACGTGCATGCATTCAGAGAGCGGGCGTGGTCGCACACAAGCCACGGGATTTATAGGAGGACTCGAGCCGATTTAGACGTAGAAATGATTGTGGGCACAGACTTACGTGGCACGCACACACAAGTGGGCACACCTGCTGATTTCACGAGCGTTGTAATATCTGTGACCTGCTTGCATGTTAATCCACGGCTACATAGTAGGACTGAACGATTCATCGATTTCAAATCGAAATCGCAATTTTAAACAATGCGATTAGCAAATCGCAAAGGCTGCGTGTTTTTGCGATTTGAAAAGTCTTATTGTTTTCATATTGGAATTGTTTTATTTTTAATTATTATAACTTAATTTATTTAACTTAACAATGGTTCTATGTTTGATTGTTTGATTTCAATTTAAAAAAATCATAAATACATGTTGGAAGCAATGAATATATTTCAAGTTTTTATCCTTGCATTACAATATATAGAGCAGTTCATATTTTGATGCCATCATGTTGTAATGCTCCATCACATGTGTTAAATCTATTACACAGTGAATATTGAACTGAAGCTTGACTTTACATCTTTTTTATTGCAAATCAAATCGCAATCGCAATATCTGTCAGAAAAATCGCAATTAGATATTTCCCCCAAATCGTTCAGCCCTACTACATCGCAAAGGTGCAGCGCTGTCATTATTTGTAGGTGGATGTCCTCCACACTGCTCTAGAGGACCCCTCCAGAGTCGTGCTCTT